>CM031603.1:98026414-98033254 GCA_018398815.1 Conus ventricosus | reverse complement strand
CACAGATTCCAAAAATTTTATAACAATAATTCCTGCTTCTTTTTCCGCTGTACGTATCAAAAGTACCCACATACACAGTGAACATCGATGCACTACTGACTTGAAAGTCAGCCTCTCCACATAGTAACACTACGGAAAAAAAAAACGATGATTAAAAACAAAAAAATTAGGCTGGACACCAAACCCTGGGCCGTTAGTTCTTGCTCCCCTTCTTGTTCCTTTTATTATTTTCGCCCTGTAGTTAAATATGTCATTTTAAGTTGACGTCAAAATTTTTACGTTGACGTCACACCCCTATTCCCAAGGAGGGAAAGTCAAATCAGATGAAAAAAAATTACAGACCTGTCGCTCTTACATCACATGTGGGAAAACTTTTGGAAAGAATAATTCTAAAAAGGCTTGAACATTTCTGTAAAAAAAAATGATTAAAAACCAAACAACAGGCGGGTTTTAGAAAAGGTAAATATCAGTTGATCATTTAGTAAAAATTAACACACAGATTAAACATCAGTTTTCACGTAGGAAAAACGTACTTGCCACTTTTTTTGACATTAGAAAGGGCATATAACCAAGTTTGGCATTCAAAACTTCTGAACAAACTAAGATCCATAGGTTTTTCAGGTTGTATGTATAACTATATAAAGGCATTTTTAAGTGAAAGAACAATACAGACTAAGGTTGGTAATGCCTACTCTAATCAAAGACGTACACAGATGGAATCCCACAAGGAGGTGTAATAGCCCCAATCCTTTTTCAAAAATTTTGATGCTGATCTTCAAAAGTGGTCTCAAAAAATTTGTCGAACTAGCACAATATGCGGATGTTATTTGCATAGGGTTTGAAAGTTACTCTAAAAAAGCTTACACCGATTAGATCAATTAACTATATTAAAAAGGTATATCAAAATGAACTAGACAAAATTAGCAAATACATGATTGAAATGGACTAACCCTTTCAAAATGAAAAATCGCATATGGTTCTCTTAAACTCGGGTATGTTCCTAAACTTCTACCCTTTTTTCAAATAAATGGAAGGCCGCTTGAATATAAGAAAGTTGTTAAATTTCTAGGAGTGGGCCCTGACTTCTAAATTAAATTTTGGAAAAACTACCATTTGGAAAATTTGACAAAAGCCAGAAAAGGATTAAACTTATTAAAAATGATAAGCCCGACAGTCGTGGGGGAAAAGATAGTAAGGTACTTATTCATTTAGCAACTGCGCTTGTGAGATCAAAATTATCTTATGCTCAGGAAATTTCTTTTCAGCTCCAAAATATTTGATAACAAAGATGCAAAGCATTGATAGCAAAGCTTTTTAAAATAGCTCTTGGTGTCCCTGTCCATGCCTCAACACTAAAAAACCTACACAGAAATAGGAATTTTGCCTTTTGCCGACAATATAAAAATTTGCTTCAGCAAAATATATATTAAGGAGTCTTTCAATGCAAAATTCATGTGTCAATAAAACTGGTTTAAAATCAGAAATACACTTTCCCAAAGCGAGCACAGAGTTTTGATTTCTGTAAAAAACTATAGGCTCCTATACGTCCCAATTATTTACAAATGCTGGTGTTAAAACCCCAAACAGTACTCTTCAAACGAGTTACAGTAATGTTCCTCAATGGGAGCTTAGTAAGGGCTAATTTCGATATTAATTATACAGATTTAAGGAAAAGTGATGGGACCATGCTGCAACATATGTCAAGGCACATATAAACAAAAATTTATATAAACCATCTTAAAAAAATATAAAAGACGGTTCTCTACTTGAAAATCAATTTAAATCAGGTGCTGGCATTCATTATTCCATCATTAAAAGTAGAGAAAGCGTATCACATTGGAAAAATTTCTCTGTATTCACAGCAGACCCTGATTGCCATTGTTATGGCACTGAACTATTTTCTTATTTTCCCCATATTCGATATTTCAAATATTATTTTGTGTCGATTCAAAATCTGTTTACAAGCTTTAAGATATTTCATACAAGAGTGAGAGGAGAAATAATATCTGAGATATACCATTTAATTCATTTTTTGTCTTTACGGGGTTTTCTTCTATTGACTTTTGTTGGATTCCATCACATTGTGGTTTAGCAGCAAATGAAAGGGTTGATGGGTTTTAGCCAAAATGGTGCAGCTAAGGAAAAAGCGCTTTACAAAAAAAAAATTATTCCTTTATCCTTGCATAAAAATTATAGCCTTTTAGGTAAAGCGTCATGGGATTCGGTGATAGGAAGACAAAAAGAGTGTCCAAAAAAATAATAAGGACAAAAAGGGGGAAAATTCTTTAAAAGCTTGTAAAATATAAAACGGGACATAATCTCCACCAGGAACGACTTTTGAAGAGTCTGTTTCTTTAGACTCAGACTTGATGCATACAAAACAAAATATTGTAAAAATGTCACTTGTATTTGTGGCCAAAATATACACTATTCCATGTCATCTTCTTTGCAGAAATACTAAAAAATATTTACCTACTTGGTTATTAAGTTTGAACCCATCAATCGCGAATTTTTTGGGATGTTTTGGGGAACGAAGTGAAGGCTAAGAAAATTGTTAGGGCAATTGTTAAAAGTCCAATTGGACATTTACTTTGATTCTCGGGTTATTTGTTCTTATTATTTCAATGGTTAAAAATGTTTTGTTTCTTTAAAAATGTTCATATATGACTCAAGGCTAAAAGCAGTTTAAACCCTTTTTGCCGGCAGATTAGAATGGGGTTAAAGTGATGGTCACTTATTGGGGATCTCATTAATTGAATAGACTATGCATGCAAAGATTAGTATACCACACTACCTCCCACACTCCATACACTTTTAATGACATTTTTAAAACAATACACACATTTATGCCCCCCCCCCCTTGCGCCCCGCACACACACACACCACCACACACACACCACACACACAACCCAAAACACACACACCCGCAACGCACGAAAAAAGCACGCAGCACGCACGCAACGCACAGCGCACGCACACACAACACACAACACACACAACACACACACACCACACACACCGGCCCCTTTTACATGTGTTTTTCTTTTTGTCTTTATTTGTTTGTATGCCTGTTCGTTTGTCTCTTGTTTTTGTCTAAGTCACTGTAAAGTGGATAGACTTAAATTAAAGAACGAACACACACACACACAAAACACACACCACACACACACACCACACACACACACACACACACACACACACACACACACACACCCCGAGACGAAAGGAGGGGGGAGGAGAAAGAGAGGGCAGGAGGGAGAGGGGGAGAACACGAGAAACTGAGAGAGAGAGGGGGAAGGGGGGGGGGGGGGGGGGGGGGGCCCTAAATACAATTTTCTGTCGATTCCGTTACTTTTTATATTGTTTTATTCGAGCTGATTCAAAACAAATTTTGAGAAAGATTCATTCACTTTCAAATATTTGTAAGATCATGGAAAATACGATGCGATGACCATTTTTTAACAGATTTTAATCATAATAAACTAACAAATTAACAAATCAAAACAACCATACATGATCTACGCAAAAGCTTGATTATGTTATAATCTTGAAAACTGAATCACATTCTGTTCTCTTTTTTCTACAATGACGGGTTTTTATGGATCCCAAATTTAAAATCCCCCCTGTGAATATCGGATTACATTTTGGCATTCAATAAAATGAATTAAATAGCCCCCCTTGAATTCGTTTCTCAATGTGCACAGAATCTACTCTAACTCTGAGAACCGTTGTTTATACCAAGGTGAGTTATGGAAATTTACTGATGGAATGAATAAACTTATGACGAGGCATTTAAGTACTTTGTCTACCATAAACATGTTTAAAACAGTTACTACTTTTCTAAACATTGCCCAAAAGGTCTATAAAATTGTTCAGATACCCCCAGACCACATTTTCATGCATACGATCTTTCAGTGAACTTGTCCTGCAAGAAAGCGTGAAATTCTACACGCAATAAAATCCTGACTCAAAGGTTATTTCTACCAATGTGAAGAGGAAGGGCGAGTATGGATACATATGTTCATACATAGGATAATAAAAGTGAACATGATTTGCAAGAATTTTTTTCTGTCCGTTTTGTCTCAATGGCCAGATTCTTATCAAAGGACACCTCAAGACTTCCTATCTGATTTTCTTCACAGACGGTAATGTGCACCGCGTTGTCTGAAAGAACAGTGTTCATGCGGATCCTCCACACACACACAAAAAAACACACACACCACACACACACACCACCGACCCTCTTCGCCCTTCTTTCCCCCCTCCTGGAACGCCTCCCCTCTCAACAACGCAACTGAAATAACTGGTGATTATGATAACGACGACGATATTTGGAAGTGTTATTGTAACAGAGGTGCGACCCCGCCATATGTGCATAATGATCGTCATAGAACCAAGGTACCATAAGATGTACGGAAACAACAGGTTGGGGGAAGGGAAAGAAAATGGGGTGGAGAAGAAAAGGTGGTGATGCGATGATGATGACGACGACGACTTCGACGACGACGACGACGACGATGATGATGATGATGATGATGAGAAGGAGGTGATCATGTTTCTGACGGGAATGAAGCGATTTACAATGGTAACAACGATGTTCAGAAACACCTGTGAGATAGGGACAAGCAAAATGCCTTTCAGACCTGCACGAACTGCATGGACAGTCTACGTGAACACTGTTCATGTCTTCTGGCCCGACTGTGATGGTCCTGTTGGTTGCCAGACCTAAACGGGAGTGAGAGTGTTGTCAAGAACCAACAGGCCACAGAGTCAGCTTTTGGTTGAATGATGTCATATCACTCTAAATGCTTCCTGCCAAACTATTTCTCTGCGTTTAGGCAATGATTCCGCTAAGGCCGAGAGCAGCCAGTCAGCACCAAAGCAGGGGCACTGTGCATCTGTTTGAACGATCTTCTGTCGTATTAGGGATCAGTTACAGCAGTGTGTCTGTCCCCATCAAGCTTTTTCAGGAACGACTTTATTGAGATTTTTAAAAAATAAATAGCTACCACAAATTTGTTTGTCAACTTATCAAGCTTTTCAGGAACAAATCAAAATTTTCAGGGACAAATCTATAGAGACCATTTCAAAAATAAATAGCTACCACAAAGTTGTCTGTCAACACGTCAAGCTTTTCAGGAACAAATCTCTTGAGACCAGTTTAAAAAAATAAATAGCTGCCACAAATTTGTTTGTCAGCTCATCACGCTTTTCAGGAACAAATCTATTAATACAATTTCATAAATCAATAGTTACCATAAATTTCAGACCAAAATAATGGCAGTAAAACGTGTTCCAAGATATACATGTCACGAAGAATCGGACCAACTTTGAAATAAACGCTAGCAAAACAAAATTTACTGATCCGGAATATAATCAGAAATTTACAGCGACACAAACAAGTAAAATATTTCAGAAAAAGACACGCACACTCAACCATACTCGGTATTAAAATATTTCAGAAAAAGACACGCACACTCAACCATACTCGGTATTATATATTCAGGAACTTAAGCACAGGTCAATCTTCAGTGAAAACATGCAACAAATAAAAGAAATAATTTTGTTCTAAAATCATTAAATGATCTGAATAAACACCTTCATCTTACATTATCGGGAAAATCTTATTTCTTCAATCAATCAATGATACAACAGATTAATTATGAAAATGATGTTGCAAACAAAGATTAAAGGAATTACACCGAGTTGCCATGAAATATACACTTAAGAATATAAATCGAAGGCAGGTGTTTGTTTCATGATCAATTATTTGGGGCATAATATTAGGATTCAAATCAAACCCATACTTCAAAATGTTCACAATGATTTGTCAAGTAGTGTATCACGACTGTCAGAATCTTTTGTGGAAGATACTAAATTCCCACCGACCGGTAAATATGTATTCCTTGCCCTTTGTAACAATAAATCATGCATTTAGATGTTCAGTCAGATAGAACTTTTTATATAAATAAGTTCTCGTTCTATAAGACATTAGACCACTGTACGTTCAAGTATCAACAACTTCTAGAAATGTGTTCCCGTACTTACATCCATCTCTGCATTTACAACAATGAAAGAGAAAAGGTTTTGTGGACAGAACTAACATCACCAAGGGCTTAACTGACTGATTGTTATCTGTGCAGCACCATCCTCAATCCAGCCTCTTCGCACACCCTGGCAGTTGTGCTTTGTGAGAACTGAACAGCAAACCCACGACTGAGGCTGTCTGCTGGACAGGGCGGTGAGATGCTTCAAATGTCAGAATGGGACAGGTCACAGGTTTCACGTGCTCAACTGCATCATGTGGGCAATCAATTCTCAGGGAGGGGTGGGGATGAGGAAAGACGGGATGGGTATGGAGGGGATGGTTGAAACTCCCACCCACTTCTCTCTCTCTCTCTCTCTCTCTCTCTCTCTCTCTCTCTCTCTCTCTCTCTCCTCTCTCTCTCTCTCTCTCTCTCTCTCTCTCTCTCTCTCTCTCTCTCTCTGTGCGTGTGTCTCTCTCTCTGTGTCTCTCTCTGTCTGTCTCTGTCTCTCTGTCTGTCTGTTTCTCTCTCTCTCTCTCGCTCTCTCTCTCTCTCTGTTCTCTCTCTCTCTCTCTCTCTCTCTCTCTCTCTCTCTCTCTCTCTCTCTCTCTCTCTCTCTCTCTCTCTCTGTAGGTGTGTGTGTGCTAGAGAGAGAGAGAGAGAGAGAGAGAGAGAGAGAGAGAGAGAGAATGTGTGTGTGTGTGTGTGTGTTGTGTGTGTGTGTGTGGTGTGTGTGTGTGTGTGTGTGTGTGTGTGTGTGGTGTGTGTGTGTGTGTGTGTGTGTGTGTGTGTCCTGTTCAGATAATCACTGACT
>CM031603.1:97988914-98021414 GCA_018398815.1 Conus ventricosus | reverse complement strand
CGGGGAAAAGACAGCAGAAGCAAGGAAAGGAGGGGGAAAGACAGCAGAAGCAGGGAAAGGCGGCGAAAAGACAGCAGAAGCAGGAAAAGGTGGGGAAAAGACAGCAGAAGCAGAAGGCGGGGAAAAGACAGCAGAAGCAGGGAAAGGTGGGGAAAAGACAACAGAAGCAGGGAAAGGTGGGGAAAAGACAACAGAAGCAGGGGAAGGTGAGGAAAAGACAATAGAAGCAGGGGAAGGTGGGGAAAAGACAACAGAAGCAGGGGAAGGTGGGAAAAAGACAACAGAAGCAGGGGAAGGTGGGAAAAAGACAACAGAAGCAGGAGAAGGAGGGGAAAAGACAACAGAAGCAGGGGAAGGCGGGGAAAAGACAACAGAAGCAGGGAAAGGTGGGGAAAAGAAAACAGAAGCAGGAGAAGGAGGGGAAAAGACAACAGAAGCAGAAGGTGGGGAAAAGACAGCAGAAGCAGGAGAAGGTGGGGAAAAGACAACAGAAGCAGAAGGTGGGGAAAAGACAACAGAAGCAGGAGAAGGTGGGGAAAGACAACAGAAGCAGGAGAAGGAGGGGAAAAGACAACAGAAGCAGGAGAAGGTGGGGAAAAGAAAACAGAAGCAGGAGAAGGAGGGGAAAAGACAACAGAAGCAGGGAAAGGAGGGGAAAAGACAACAGAAGCAGGGAAAGGTGGGGAAAAGACAACAGAAGCAGGGAAAGGTGGGGAAAAGACAACAGAAGCAGGAGAAGCTGGGGAAAAGACAACAGAAGCAGGAGAAGGTGGGGAAAAGACAACAGAAGCAGGAGAAGGTGGGGAAAAGAAAACAGAAGCAGGAGAAGGAGGGGAAAAGACAACAGAAGCAGGAGAAGGAGGGGAAAAGACAACAGAAGCAGGAGAAGGTGGGGAAAAGACAACAGAAGCAGGAGAAGGTGGGGAAAAGACAACAGAAGCAGGAGAAGGAGGGGAAAAGACAACAGAAGCAGGAGAAGGCAGAACACGAAAGGAAATGCCAGGGAAAGAGGCGTGGTGGGAACGAAACTCGTCTAACGGACAGATCACCACTTCGCCCTACAGTATGAGGTGACGCTGCTGTAAGTTCATCTCCGCTGTGGTCAATCTGCTTACCGCCAGCTGTCTCTGCTGGTGTTTGTCAACCCGGGTCTATGATGCTGATAACATCGTGTGTGTGTGTGTGTGTGTGTGCGTGCGTGCGTGCGTGCGTGCGTGCGTGCGTGCGTGCGTGCGTGCGTGCGTGCGTGCGTGCGTGCGTGCGTGCGTACGTACGTACGTACGTACGTGCGTGCGTGCGTGCGTGCGTGCGTGCGTGCGTGCGTGCGTTCGTGCGTGCGTTTGTGTGTGTGTGTGTGTGTGTGTGTGTGTGTGTGTGTGTGTGTGTGTGTGTGTGTGTGTGTGTGTGTGTGTGTGTGTGTGAGTTCGCGCGTGCGCGGTTGTGTGTGTATGTGCGCGCGCTCCTCATCTGTAGTCGAACCTCTGTCAGGACATTTTCCGCAAGAGTGTGAACGCGCGCAGATTCATTCATTCATTCCCATTTCTCTCTCTCTCTCTCTCTCTCTCTCTCTCTCTCTCTCTCTCCTCTCTCTCTCTCTCTCTCTCTCTCTCTCTCTCTCTCTCTCTCTCTCTCTCCCTCTCTCCCTCCCTCCCTCCCCTCTCCTCCCTCCCTCCTCTCTCTCTCTCTCTCTCTCTCTCTCTCCTCTTCTCTCTCTCTCTCTCTCTCTCTCTCTCTCTCTCTCTTCCCCCATCCAAAGTAACTATAACTGTGGTTAATCGAGTTTATTTGCCATAGGAGATTCTGTACAGTGAAGAACACTTCTCGCACATTTGTCTGACCAATTCTCAGCGTCACGAGGCCTTTTTGTGCATAATATGTTTGCACAGAGAGAGAAAGAGAGAGAGAGGGGGGGTGGGGGGAGAGGGAGGGGGCAGGTGCTCAGAGAAAAGCTCGCGCGGTACGCTAAAGGTTTTTTGCTTCTCTGTGTGTAAAGACTGCACGGAACCGGCAGTGCATTGAACTGCTCTCCGCGACAGTCATAGAAGTTTCCTGGCAGACGTTTTTCACAATATTCTTTTATATACAGTTGATTGCATTTATACAGGTCTATCGTAAGTAAACTTAAATATGTTGAACAAAACACACAGCGAATATGAAGCGATACATGCAGTTTAAGTGCAGATTTATGGTAGTCTCTCTTCGTCGAAGTTACTGCAGTGAAAAAAAAGTATTCGGATTTTTAAATTTAATTCATTTAATGTTAAGTGTAGAAACTGAAACTGATTTAATTAACTGTAGGCGCACTGAGAGTGAAAATGACTAAGACCTTTGTCTCTTCTTTCAAGTAGCTGAACTTTGCCACTCCGTTTGACTGAGGCGCTGACGTTGCAGTCCTGTTGGAGGGGTTATTTTGTCACTGTACCCACTGCCAGTTGCACTGTGCTTCATCAGCCCTTTACAGAAGAGGTTGTGAGGAAAGCCATGCAGAATCTGAAACCTCATGAGTGGAACCAAAAACAGCGCAGCGAACGGCTTTGCTGCTCAAACAGTCGTTAAAAACTGGTAAGACTTATCACATGTTTGTCAAAGTGTTTTCTGGATATGAAGGCCTTAACTCGAGTGCCAGCCTTGAGAATGCTAAATCACTGCACTATTCTGGATTCAGTGACTAGTCTGATTCTCTCTCTCTCTCTCTCTCTCTCTCTCTCTCTCTCTCTCTCTCTCTCTCTCTCTCTCTCTCTCTCTCTCTCTCTCTCCTCTCTCTCTCTCTCTCTGCCAGTCAAACGTGTCCTCACCGTTTAGGCTGTGAGTACATTTAGGATGGTGCAGCTAGTTTCTGACTGAAGTCTTGTTTGGAGTTGTCAGTCGAAAGCTCCACACGTCTTCCCCTCTACATTCTCGACACCTCTTCCCTCCTCCCTACCACCGCTCCCACCCCCACCCCCAACCTTCCTCCCTCCCCTCCATCTGCTCTTTAGAGTGGCGTGAAAGGAGGTCCATGGAGGGAGGGGACCGTGTGTCCCCGGGAGGACCAAGTTAGGGCTGTCGTCAGCTGTCTGTGGCGGGGCCAACATGGTTAGCCAGGAGCTGTGACTCGCCTTTTGCCACCTGTCAATCGGCGGCTGCTGCACGCCTGATGCAATTACCTGCCCTCGGCAACGGCAGACGGCGAGGGACAGAGAGGACAGCGTCACCTGACCCCTCTGTGGAAGAGGACGTGTGCTAAACTTGTCTGTCGTCCTGGATACTGTCGCCTGGAGTCTGACTGAACTCAGAATCAGAATCCACCGGGAGAGCTGTCACTCGCAGTTAGCTGCATTCAGGGTCGCTGCCCACACCCAGCAAAGCTGATGAGGCAAACACCCAGCAAAGCTGATGGGGCAGACACATAGCAAAGCTAATGGGGCAGACACATAGCAAAGCTGATGGGGCAAACACCCAGCAAAGCTGATGGGGCAGACACCCAGCAAAGCTGATGGGCAAACACCCAGCAAAGCTGATGAGGCAAACACCCAGCAAAGCTGATGGGGCAGACACATAGCAAAGCTAATGGGGCAGACACATAGCAAAGCTGATGGGGCAAACACCCAGCAAAGCTGATGGGGCAGACACTCAGCAAAGCTGATGGGGCAAACACCCAGCAAAGCTGATGGGGCAGACACATAGCAAAGCTGATGGCGAGGACACATATCAAAGCTGATGGCGCAGACACATAGCAAAGTTGATGGCGCAGACACATAGCAAAGTTGATGGCGCAGACACATAGCAAAGCTGATGGCGCAGACACATAGCAAAGTTGATGGCGAGGACACATATCAAAGCTGATGGGGCAGACACATAGCAAAGTTGATGGCGAGGACACATATCAAAGCTGATGGGGCAGACACATAGCAAAGCTGATGGCGAGGACACATATCAAAGCTGATGGGGCAGACACATATTAAAGCTGATGGCGCAGACACATAGCAAAGTTGATGGCGCAGACACATAGCAAAGCTGATGGCGCAGACACATAGCAAAGCTGATAGGGCAGACACATAGCAAAGTTGATAGGGCAGACACATAGCAAAGCTGATAGGGCAGACACATAGCAAAGTTGATGGGGCAGACACCCAGCAAAGCTGATAGGGCAGACTCCCACAAAAGCTGACAAGGCAAACACCCACCAAAGCTGATGGGGCAGACAGCCAGCAAAGCCGATGGGGCAGACAAGAACTACCATCACGGAGAAGTGAGCGTGGGGCCTTAGTTACGCTACCCCACATCACCAGAACGACAGCAGGTTAAGACAGGTGGTGAGCAAGGCCAGGATGTATGTTGGGCACCACTGGGATCCGAACACCCAACATCTGACTGCCACCACAGTGCTTGACTATGGAGCCACCACAGTGCTTGACTATGGAGCCACCACAGTGCTTGACTATGGAGCCACCACAGTGCTTGACTATGGAGCCACCACAGTGCTTGACTATGGAGCCACCACAGTGCTTTACTATGGAGCCACAGTGCTTGACTATGGAGCCACCACAGTGCTTGACTATGGAGCCACCACAGTACTTTACTATGGAGCCACCACAGTGCTTTACTATGGAGCCACCACAGTGCTTTACTATGGAGCCACCACAGTGCTTTACTATGGAGCCACCACAGTGCTTTACTATGGAGCCACCACAGTGTTTTACTATCCAGCCACACAGTGCTTTACTATGGAGCCACCACAGTGCTTTACTATCCAGCCACACAGTGCTTTACTATGGAGCCACCACAGTGCTTTACTATGGAGCCACCACAGTGCTTTACTATGGAGCCACCACAGTGCTTTACTATGGAGCCACCACAGTGCTTTACTATCCAGCCACACGGTGCTTTACTATGGAGCCACCACAGTGCTTTACTATGGAGCCACCACAGTGCTTTACTATGGAGCCACCACAGTGCTTTACTATGGAGCCACAGTGCTTGACTATGGAGCCACCACAGTGCTTTACTATGGAGCCACCACAGTGCTTGACTATGGAGCCACCACAGTGCTTTACTGTGGAGCCACCACAGTGCTTTACTATGGAGCCACCACATTGCTTTACACGTCTGTGTGATAAATGTCTGTGATGAACGCCTGTGTGATGAATGTCTGTGTGATAAATGTCTGTGACGAACGCCTGTGTGATGAACGTCCGTGTGATGAACGTCTGTGGGATGGACGTCTGTATGATGAACGTCTGTGTGATGAACGTCTGTGCGATGAATGTCCGTGATGAACGCCTGTGTGACGAATGTCTGTGTGATGAACGTCTGTGATGAACGCCTGTGTGATGAACGTCTGTGTGATAAATGTCTGTGACGAACGCATGTGTGATTAACGTCTGTGTGATGAACGCCTGTGTGACAAATGTCTGTGTGATGAACGCCAGTGTGATGAACGCCTGTGTGATGAACGTCTGTGTGATAAATGTCTGTGACGAACGCATGTGTGATGAACGTCTGTGTGATGAACGTCTGTGATGAACGTCTGTGTGATGAATGTCTGTGATGAACGCCTGTGTGACGAACGTCTGTGTGATGAATGTCTGTGGTGAACGCCTGTGTGATGAACGTCCGTGTGATGAACGTCTGTGTGATGAACGCCTGTGATGAATGTGTGTGATGAATATCTGTGATGATCGTCTGTGATGAACGTCTGTGTGATGAACGTCTGTGTGATGAACTCCTGTGTGATGAACGTCTGTGATTAACTCTGTGTGCTGAACGTCTGTGTGATGAACGTCTGTGTGATGAACGCCTGTGTGATGAACGTCTGTGATGAACTCTGTGTGATGAACGCCTGTGTGATAAACGTCTGTGATGAACGTCTATGGTGAACGTCTGTGTGATGAACGTCTGTGTGATGAACGTCTGTGTGATGAACGCCAGTGTGATGAACGTCTGTGATGAACGTCTGTGTGATGAACGTCTGTGATGAACGTCTGTGTGATGAAGGTCTGTGTGATGAACGCCTGTGTGATGAACGCCTGTGGTGAACGTCTGTGTGATGAACGTCTGTGTGATGAACGTCTGTGTGATGAACGCCTGTGTGATGAACGTCTGTGGTGAACATATGTGTGATGAACGTCTGTGATGAACTCTGTGTGATGAACGCCTGTGTGATAAACGTCTGTGATGAACGTCTGTGGTGAACGTCTGTGCGATGAACGTCTGCGTGATGAACGTCTGTGTGATGAACGCCTGTGTGATGAACGTCTGTGATGAACGTCTGTGTGATGAACGTCTGTGATGAACGTCTGTGTGATGAACGCCTGTGTGATGAACGTCTGTGGTGAACGTCTGTGTGATGAACGTCTGTGTGATGAACGCCAGTGTGATGAACGTCTGCGTATTGAACGCCTGTGTGATGAACGTCTGTGATGAACGTCTGTGCGATGAACGCCTGTGTGATGAACGCCAGTGTGATGAACACCTGTGTGATGAACGTCTGTGATGAACGTCTGTGTGATGAACGTCTGTGATGAAAATCTGTGTGATGAACGCCAGTGTGATGAACACCTGTGTGATGAACGTCTGTGTTATGAACGTCTGTGATGAACGTCTGTGATGAACGTCTGTGTATTACACGCTAGTGTGATGAACGTCTGTGTGATGAACGTCTGTGTGATGAACGTCTGTGATGAACGTCTGTGTGATGAACGCCTGTGTGATGAACGTCTGTGTGATGAACGCCTGTGTGATGAACGTCTGTGTGATGAACGTCTGTGATGAACGTCTGTGTGATGAAGGTCTGTGTGATGAACGCCTGTGTGATGAACGTCTGTGTGATGAACGCCTGTGTGATGAACGTATGTAATGAACGCATGTGTGATGAACGTCTGTGTGATGAACGCGTGTGTGATGAACGTCTGTGATGAACGCCTGTGTGATGAACGTCTGTGATGAACGCCTGTGTGATGAACGTCTGTGTGATGAACGCGTGTGTGATGAACGTCTGTGATGAACACCTGTGTGATGAACGTCTGTGTGATGAACGTCTGCGTGATGAACGTCTGTGATGAACGCGTGTGTGATGAACGTCTGTGATGAACGCCTGTGTGATGAACGCGTGTGTGATGAACGTCTGTGATGAACGCCTGTGTGATGAACGTCTGCGTGATGAACGTCTGTGATGAACGCCTGTGTGATGAACGTCTGGATGATGAACGTCTGCGTGATGAACGTCTGTGATAAAGGCCTGTGTGATGAACGTCTGTGTGATGTACGTCTGCGTGATGAACGTCTGTTATGAACGTCTGTATGATGAACGTCTGCGTGATGAACGTCTGTGATGAATGCCTGTGTGATGAACGTCTGTGTGATGAACGCGTGTGTGATGAACGTCTGTGATGAACGTCTGTGTGATGAACGTCTGTGTGATGAACGTCTGTGATGAACGCCTGTGTGATGACACCTGTGTCATGTCTGCAACTGACGGGCAGATGTCACAAATGGACATGGTCAAACCTCTGACGGTGGACGCATTTAAAACTCTACATACCCGTGTGTGTCTAATGTCGTGCATCAGGTCGACACATTTTGAACTATACATACCCGTATGTATCTACTGTCGTGCATCAGCTCTACAAACATGTGCAGACTAATACACGTGCTTGCGGGCGCTTTATTCAAATTCAAGCACACACATATACTTAAACATGTGCGCTTTAAGTAGGTTCATTTTACAGAACAGGACGTTTTTCTTTAGTATAGATATTTTTGCACATATCGGTATGTTTATCCGTGGGAGGGGAAGGAGGGGAGAAGAGAGAGGAGTGCGGTATCTGCATTCGTGCCAACGAAAACGATGTGTGAAAACGACGTAAGTTTGTGTTTGAATACGAAAATATTGGCGTAAAAAGCTCTCCATAAATCTTGCAAGCTACACTCAGTACTCGTGAGATGGAATGTGCAAGCCGAAGATAGACATAAATTAAAATTTACATATGTTTTCAGAAAGTGTGGGATACTTTTCTGGGTCAAAGTTCTGCGCCCCACATTTCGTAGGCCCAACAACATAAACACAGAGTATAGCCGTCCCAACGTTAGCTGAACATCTTCACTCTACTGAACACAACAACATAAACACAGAGTATAGCCGTCCCAACGTTAGCTGAACATCTTCACTCTACTGAACACAACAACATAAACACAGAGTATAGCCGTCACAATGGTATCGACACTTCACTGAACACAACAATATGAACACAGGGTATAGCCGTCCCAATGGTATCGACACTCCACTGAACACAACAATATGAACACAGAGTATAGCCGTCCCAACGGTAGCTTAACATCGGCATTCCACTGAAGACGTTAAAGTGGACATGATCCAGTTAGATAGGCATAACGTCACGCACTTTCCACCCGTTTCCCGTATCTCCACAAACACACTTTTTATTTCTTCGCATCTAATAAAACACTTACCATGATAATACAAAAATGACAACTTCAATGGTGCTAATGACGTTGAAAAAGTAAAGAAAAGGGGAAGGGTGCAGAAAGGAAGAGAAGAAGAAGAAGAAGAAGAAGAAGAAGAAGAAGAAGAAGAAGAAGAAGAAGAAGAAGAAGAAGAAGAAGAAGAAGAAGAAAAAAAAAGAAGAAGAAGAAGAAGAAGAAGAAGAAGAAGAAGAAGAAGAAGAAGAAGAAGAAGAAGAAGAAGAAGAAGAAGAAGGAGAAGAAGAAGAAGAAGAAGAAGAAGAAGGAGGAGGAGGAGGAGAGAGAAGAAGAAGAAGAAGAAGAAGAAGAAGAAAGAAGAAGAAGAAGAAGAATGAGAACACCACAGTGAACACAAAGCTGACAGAACACCTGCAGCTCTTTGCTGTCCGTCTTTGATGATCAGTGAGGATGTCGATAATGAAAAACATGCAGCGAGAGATCCATTCTGGCCAAAGACTAAAACACAGGACTGTCTTGTACGCATTTTTCATGATATATCCATGTCAACCAGCCCTGGGATACACAGACACCTGCAGTGCTAGTCAGGAAATCTGAGCGACACTTCAGAGGTGACTACATGAGATGGATGGAACTCGACATGGTGGTCCCGGCCTTCCGTTGGAACCCGTTCCACGCCGAGCTCTGACAGGCAGACATCCCAAGCCAGCATGTCTACGACCATGGCCACTCAGACAGCAGACCGCAACACTGACCACCCAACCACTGTGACAGAGTTGGAATATCTGCCCAACGACCGAGTCTGTTTAATGACTAACAACATCATTACGCGACCAGCTCTATTTCAGTTCTATTGCCAATTATAAGTAGTCGCTTCAAGCAAAACCGCATTATCTATTATCCAACCTACCCATCCACCTCCACCCAACCCCACCACCGAGAGAGAGAGAGAGAGAGAGAGAGAGAGAGAGAGAGAGAGAGAGAGAGAGAGAGAGAGAGAGAGAGAGAGAGAGAGAGAGAGAGAGAGAGAGAGAGAGATCCGTGGCTTGCAGGACATCGACATCATCCTAAGGAGCCATACTGAAAGGTGTCCAGGACGGCCCTTAGTATGAAAATTAAAAGTAGTTCCCCACTCCCCTTCCCCCCTCACTATCTGTAAGGCACACACTTTCTTCCCCACTCCCCTTCCCCCCTCACTATCTGTAAGGCACACACTTTCTTCCCCACTCCCCTTCCCCCCTCACTATCTGTAAGGCACACACTTTCTTCCCCACTCCTCTTCCCCCCTCACAATCTGTAAGGTACACACCTTCTTCCCCACACCTCTTTCCTCCCTCACCATCTGTAAGGTACACCCCTTCTTCCCCACACCTCTTTCCTCCCTCACCATCTGTAAGGTACACCCTTCTTCCCCACTCCCCTTCCCCCTCACCATCTGTAAGGTACACACCTTGTTCCCCACTCCCCTTCCCCCTCACCATCTGTAAGGTACACACCTTGTTCCCCACTCCCCTCCCCTACCTCACTATCTGTAAGATACACACCTTGTTCCCCATACCCCTTCCCTACCTCACCATCTGTAAGATACACACCTTGTTCCCTACTCCCCACACCTACCTCACCATCTGTAAGGTACACACCTTGTTCCCTACTCCCTTCCCCTACCTCACCATCTGTAAGGTACACACCTTGTTCCCTACTCCCACCCCTACCTCACCATCTGTAAGGTACACACCTTGTTCCCCACTCCCCTCCCCTACCTCACTATCTGTAAGGTACACACCTTGTTCCCTACTCCCTTCCCCTACCTCACTATCTGTAAGGTACACACCTTGTTCCCTACTCCCCACCCCTACCTCACCATCTGTAAGGTACACACCTTGTTCCCCACACCCCTTCCCCCCTCACTATCTGTAAGGTACACACCTTGTTCCCCACACCCCTTCCCTCCCCCACCATCTGTAAGGTACACACCTTGTTCCCCACTCCCCTCCCCTACTTCACTATCTGTAAGGTACACACCTTGTTCCGCACACCCCTTTCCTCCCCCACCATCTGTAAGGTACACACCTTGTTCCCCACTCCCCTACCATATCGCCATCTGTAAGGTACACACCTGTTCCCCACACCCCTTCCATACCTCACCATCTGTCCCCCACACCCTTTCCCTCCCTCACCATCTGTAAGGACAACATACTTTGTTCCTCACACCCATTCCCTACCTCACCATCTGTTCACCACACTCTTTGCCTGACTCGTCATCATCTGTAAGGACTAGGCCTCCTTGACAATGACACACCTCACCATTTGTTCACTACTCTCTTGCCTCCCTGATCAATGACACAGCTCACTATCTGTTCACTACTCTCTTGCCTCCCTGATCAATGACACACCTCACAATCTGTTCACTACTCTCTTGCCTCCCTGATAAATGAAAAAAGAAAATGTGTGAGTGGTCAAAAAAGAAAGTAGGGGCGGCCGGCATAGAGAGAAGGCTCTCCCTTGAATGGATTGAGAAAGATAGATTGATAGATCGATATATGGGTAGATAGTTTGAGTGATAGACAGACAGACAGACAGAGAGACAGACAGACAGACAGATATACAGACAAACAGACAGAGAGATTTATGGAGAGATAGAAAGATGGGGAGTTAGGCTGGAGTGATAGGGAGGGAGTGGGGGAGGGAGGGAGGGGAGGTGTTGGCAGACAGCGGGGGAGGATGATGGTAAGAGGTAAAAGGGAGGGATAGAGTCCGAGAGAGAGAATGTTTCTATAATTTTATATGTTTGTATATGTCCCTATGTACATGTGTGTGTGTGTGAGCGCGAGCGTATGCGCGTGCGTGTGTGTGTGTGTGTGTGTGTGTGCGTGAGCGTGTGTGTGGATGTGTGCGCAAATGTATTGAGAGTGAGGGAATTTGATTGAGAGAGGGTGGGAGAGTCTGGGGATAGGCAGGTGATAGAGGGTTGGGAAGCTAATAGATGAACAGGGAGGTTGGCATTGAGGTGAAGACGAGATTTTGGTGATAGAGTGGGTGGGGTGGGGTGGAGGTGGGTGTGGGGGTGAGCTTTTTTTCGGCGGGGGGGGGGGGGGGGGGGGGGGGACTGTTACCGCACAAAATGTCACTATTGCACAAAATGTCACAGTGACATTTTGTGCAGTTATTCACTGCACAAATTGTCACAATTTGCACAAATTTGCACAAAATGTCACAATTGTGACAATTTGTGCATCCGTATGCCTTTTTTGAAATCACTGCTGCACAAATTGTCACCACTCTTTCTCTTATCTGTGTGGGTGTGGGTGTGTGTGGGTGTGTGGGTGGTTGGATGGATGGGTGAATATACTCTACGATGTCCACGTTTTTTTGTTTTGTTTTTTCCCCGTTTTTCAACTTGGCTTACAATTGATAATTTTCAGTTTTATATAATAATATATACTTTTAGTCTGTATTCACTGCACATGTTTACAAGGTGACAGCACAGACAAGATGGCCCATGTTGGTCGATGAGGCTAATAGAAACAACATGATTTTGTCTTGATTCGCATGCTCATCTCTTTTGCACTTTGTTAGTTTTGAGCAATTGTTCTCATATACATCCGTACTATGCATACTATGTATGTAATTTTCACATGTGTTTATAATTGTCCATTTTTTCTTATACAAGTTTTAGATACATTTTGCTGTTTTCTCCATTAAGAGAGCACGGGATTTTCTTTATTCTTTTGGCAGGGGAGCAGGTCCTCCTCCTTCTTCTTCTTCTTCTTCTTCTTCTTCTTCTTCTTCTTCTTCTTCTTCTTCTTCTTCCTCTTCTTCTCCTCCTCCTCTCCTCCTCCATGTTTATTGTCTTCTTACACACGCACGCACGCACGCACGCACGCACGCACGCACGCACGCACGCACTCCTCTCTCTCTCTCTCTCTCTCTCTCTCTCTCTCTCTCTCTCTCTCTCTCTGGATTTATTATGTCATTATTTGTCTATGTTGTCTCTTGGTCTCTTTCCCTCTATCTCTTTTTTTTTGCTTGTTTTTACCTTCGGTTTATAAGGTGTGTACACATATCGGCTTGTCTGTCTGTCTGTGTCTTCATACACAACATCTCTCTGTTGCTTGTGGATAAAATTACAGATATTTCATGGATAGGTTCCATATGACCATGGAGTGGTCGTAACGTGAAACATGCAATCCTTCGGTACACTTTAGTGATGCACACCTACATGCACTCAGTTTGCACGCATACAAACAACCACACGAACGCAAACAGACAGAGAATAATAATAATAATAATAGTAATATACTTCACCATGTCCAAACATAGTATGGACGAAAGTATACTACTGTAGTGCTGCTGGAAGAGAAATGTTTTACACACACACACACACACACACACACACACACACACACACACACACACACACACACACACACACACACACACACACACACATACATACATACATACATACATACATACATACATACATACATACATACCAAATAAAAACAAAAACAAAAATAAAAATAAAAACAAGAAACAAAACGGACACGAACGAACGAACTTAATTGTCTGCTCGCTTTCTTGAAAGTGGTGGACTAACAAGACAGACAGAGGTTGTGACATTTTGTGCAAGAGTGAATTCGAAAATGGGGCACAGGTACACAAATTGTCACAACTGCAAGTTGTGACATTTTGTGCAGTTGTTCACTGCACAAAATGTCACAAATGGCACAAAATGTCACAATTGTGACATTTTGTGCAATGGTGACATTTTGTGCGGTAACAGGGACCTATAAAGAGGTGAAGAGAAAGATGATGTAGGCCATGCTGATAAACTAAACCCGATTCTAATAACTTCAGTATCGTACTATTTTTCATAATTCCACCTTCTGGTTACCCAAACTCTATTATGTTTGAAATCCAGTGATTGCCATGTGTTATGTTTGAGTCGCTCCATTCCAAATTCAAAGAAAGCGAAAGATTTTTTTATTTTTATTTTGCTGTCCCAACCTCTGCGCCACCTCAGAGGCAGTGCACCCACGCCGCCCATTCCGACACCCCGTCCACAGCCACAGCCCGGTCGGCCCCGCCGCAGCCCCGGCACCGGCAATCCACAGGGAGCAGTCAATGTCAAGTCGTCAAGAGGCAACCCACCGGAGAAGACACTGCACTGCTGCCGAGTCACTTCGGTGGTGTTCAGTGGCGCCTGTTCTGATCTAACATACGCAGGACACCACCTACTAAGCCCCCTACTGACGACAATAATTGCTTAGTCGCGGAGCCGGCGTGAGTGAGCTCTCCCTCCGGAGGGCGCCATCACGTCCGTCCAACGACAGCCCCCATCAACTCGATACCGGTGACCCCGACGGAACCAAACCAAGGCCACAGACGTGGAGAGGACCTCGAAACTGAGGTCACCATGAGAGCAGGGCATGAAGGGCCACAGAATTTGAGACATTTTTTTTAATGCTGATAGATGAGGATGAGGATGATTAAGATGATGCTACGGATTTCCATTTCGGTCTGAGACTACATGACAGGGCTGTACTCTACGCTTCCTTTCATAATATATCCCGGCGTCAACCAGGCCCGAGAGATACATGCACCTGCAGTGTTGGTCAGGAAATTTGAGCAACACTCTCAGAAACGCATCCATTAAGTGGATGAAACTCGACTGTGTGGTCCCAGTCTTCCCAACTTAGTCCGCAGCAAACTCAACTCTGGGTAGGAGCCGGTCGGGGCAGAAAAACCCACATGACTTCTGATGGGATTCGAACCCACGACCTCCCAGCCGGGAGTCCGCGACGCTAACCACTTCGCCACGACGGCTGGTAAAGAAAGCGAAAGATTTCTTCTTTACAACATAGAGCCTAATCTCGATGTAGGTCTCTCTGATAGACCGGGAATGTGGTGGGGAAAAAAACTCACCATCTGTTCACTACTCTCTTGCCTCCCTGATCAATGACACACCTCACCATCTGTTCACTACTCTCTTGCCTCCCTGATCAATGACACACCTCACCATTTGTTCACTACTCTCTTGCCTCCCTGATCAATGACACACCTCACCATCTGTTCACTACTCTCTTGCCTCCCTGATCCATGAACAGCTTACATCTGTTCACTACTCTCTTGCCTCCCTGATCAATGACACACCTCACCATCTCTTCTCTATTCTCTTGCCTCCCTGATCAATGACACACCTCACCATCTGTTCACTACTCTCTTGCCTCCTTGATCAATGGCACACATTACCATCATCCGTTGACTACTCTCTTGCCTCCCTGATCAATGGCACAGCTCACCATCTGCTCACTACTCTCTTGCCTCCCTGATCAATGACACACCTCACCATCTGTTCACTACTCTCTTGCCTCCCTGATCAATGACACACCTCACCATCTGTTCACTACTCTCTTGCCTCCCTGATCAATGACACACCTCACCATCTCTTCAGTACTCTCTTGCTTCCCTGATCAATGACACATCTCACCATCTATTCACCATTCTCCTGCCTCCCTGATCAATGACACACCTCACCATCCGTTCACTACTCTCTTGCCTCCTGATCAATGGCACACCTCACCATCTGGTCACTACTCTCTTGCCTCCCTGATCAACGAAACACCTCACCATCTGTTCACTACTCTCTTGCCTCCCTGATCAATGACACACCTCACCATCTGTTTACTACTCTCTTGCCTCCCCGATCAATGACACACCACACCATCTGTTCACTACTCTCTTGCCTCCCTGATCAATGACACACCTCACCATCTGTTCACTACTCTCTTGCCTCCTGATCAATGACACACCTCACCATCTGTTCACTACTCTCTTGCCTCCCTGATCAATGACACACCTCACCATCTGTTCACTACTCTCTTGCCTCCCTGATCAATGACACACCTCACCATCTGTTTACTACTCTCTTGCCTCCTTGATCAATGACACAGCTCGGTCGATGTGGTCAGGCCGAACAAAACGCTTCTCTTGGTCCCCTGCCCTTCCCCTCCCACACCCGGTAGGACGAGCAGAGGGAAAGAAGCCACAGATGCAGGAGGTGGGGGATAAGAAAGAAAGCCATGGTCCCTAGCAGACGGCTGACTTGTGTCACAGATGGTTACCACCGCCGTTAGGGGTGGGCTCGACTGTTGGACAGAGTGACAGAAGGTGAATAGGGAGACGGTGGGGTGCGGGGGAGGGTGTCTTTTATGTCTGGTTCATAGGAGAGGTTTTATTTCAAAGAGATTCTTTGACTGCTGTTACGAAGGTGTATTTTCGTCTGGCTGAGTTACGTGTTTAATGATAATGGGGGAAAAGGAAAAATGCTTTTCTCTATTATTTTCTTTCATCTGGTTGGCTTACATTATGTGTGGCAAATGGACCAGGCTAGAAGTCAGTGGGGACGTTAGACAAACTGACGCTGTATAATACTTTCCCATCTTGTTTGCTTTTTGTGTCTCAGGGGACTTCCTTTTGCTTTCCCCTTCTGACGTGTTTTATTACACCAACATTCACATGCCTTGCAAATACCTTCCCGACAACTGTAAAAAAAATCCCAGTGTTCAATGGAAGCTTACGTGCAGGAAAAACGCGAATGGTGCACAGCGTTCACGGAACTAATATCTGCTTCAAATATCGATCTTCATCAAACGGTTGCGGTTTTAATAGTCTAACTGACCGATGCAGCTGTGACGTGTCACCGGGCTAATATTTCAGCATGGATGGGAGTAGCATGACACGTGACGTATTTTAACATGGACAGTTGTGAATTGAAAATGACATTAATTTTTTTTATGGATAGATGTAATGTGTGACGTCACATACTTTTTAACATGTGTATCTGTGACATACCACGTAACAGATTCAACGTGAACAGCCACAGGTGCTGTGACATATGTTCCAATATGGATAGCAGTGATGTGTCACGTCACACTTTATTTTTCAATGTATAGCTATGACATTTCATGTGACGAATCTTGTATAAACAGCCATGACAGAACTACGTGAAACAGTTGACATGTGTGGCAGCGGCCGGCTCTGTGACATTCATTTCAAATAGTTGTATCTGCCATTAAAAGACAAGACGGGGAAAGAACAGGAGAAGAATATGACAGGTTAAAGGACAAGAGAAAAGCAAGGGCCAGATTACAGAAGGGACAGGCGAGAGAGAGGAATAGAGAAAGAAAGATGAGGACTAAGAGAAGACAGGAGAACGGACAGTAGAAAGAACCAACAGGAGAAAGAATAACACAAAAGAAAGGACAACCGAAAGACGCGTAAGTAAATAAAGGACAAGAGAAAGACAGGTCAGGACAGAGAAAGAAAAAGAGAAAGGCTGCATGATAAAGAATGGACAAGAAGGAAAAGGGTTAAAGAGAGGACAAGAGAACAAGAATAAGGACAAAAAGAAAAGACAGGGGCAGGAGGGAAGGGGAGTGACACGGACGGTGGAGAATGGTTTAACAGCGCTTGGGTGATGGAAGAAGAGCGATGATCTTCCACACACACCAAGGATCTGTCTGTCACTTTCTTCTGGAAGTGTGTCACTTTCTTCTGGCAGTGTCTGTCACTTTCTTCTGGCAGTGTCTGTCACTTTCTTCTGGCAGTGTGTCCCTTTCTTCAGGCAGTGTGTCACTTTCTTCTGGCAGTGTCTGTCACTTTCTTCAGGCATTGGTCCTTTCTTCTGGCATTGTGATCTTCCACAGACACCAACGTCCTGTCTGTCACTTTCTTCTGGCATGTGATCCTTTCACAGGGCACCATCTGCAGTGTTGTCACTTTCTTCTGGCATGTGATCTTCCAAGTCACTTTCTTCTGCGTGTGTCACTTTCTTCTGGCATGTGTCTTCATCTGCCACGCTTTTGTCACTTTCTTCTGGCAGTGTGATTTCTACAGACCAGTTGTCTGTCACTTTCTTCTGGCAGTGCGTCCCTTTCTTCTGGTAGTGTCACTTTCTTCTGGCAGTGTGTCCCTTTCTTCTGGCAGTGTCACTTTCTTCTGGCAGTGTGTCCCCTTTCTTCTGGCAGTGTGTCACTTTCTTCTGGCAGTGTGTCACTTTCTTCTGGCAGTGCGTCCTTTCTTTGGTAGTGTCGTCACTTTCTTCTGGCAGTGTGTCCCTTTCTTCTGGCAGTGTCACTTTCTTCTGGCAGTGTGTCCCTTTCTTCTGGCAGTGTGTCACTTTCTTCTGGCAGTGTCACTTTCTTCTGGCAGTGTGTCCCTTTCTTCTGGCAGTGTGTCACTTTCTTCTGGCAGGTGTCCTTTCTTCTGGCAGTGTTGTCACTTTCTTTGGCAGTGTGTCCTTTCTTCTGGCAGTGTGTCCGTTTCTTCTGGCAGTGTCACTTTCTTCTGGCAGTGTGTCCTTTCTTCTGGCAGTGTGTCCCTTTCTTCTGGCAGTGTCTGTCCCTTTCTTTGGCAGTGTGTCACCTTTCTTCTGGCAGTGTGTCCCTTTCTTCTGGCAGTGTCACTTTCTTCTGGCAGTGTGTCCTTTCTTCTGGCAGTGTGTCCTCTTTCTTCTGGCAGTGTCCGTTTCTTCTGGCAGTGTCCTTTCTTCTGGCAGTGTGTCCTTTCTTCTGGCAGTGTGTCCCTTTCTTCTGGCAGTGTCTGTCCTTTCTTTTGGCAGTGTCTGTCACTTTCTTCTGGCAGTGTGTCCCTTTCTTCTGGCAGTGTGTCCCTTTCTTCTGGCAGTGTGTCCCTTTCTTCTGGCAGTGTGTCCTTTCTTCTGGCAGTGTGTCACTTTCTTCTGGCAGTGTCCGTTTCTTCTGGCAGTGTGTCCCTTTCTTCAGGCAGTGTTTTCCCTTTCTTCTGGCAGTGTGTCCCTTTCTTCAGGCAGTGTGTCCTTTCTTCAGGCAGTGTGTCCCTTTCTTCTGGCATTGTGTCCCTTTCTTCTGGCAGTGTGTCCCTTTCTTCTGGCAGTGTGTCCTTTCTTCTGGCAGTGTGTCACTTTCTTCTGGCAGTTGTGTCCTTTCTTCTGGCATTGTGTCACTTTCTTCAGGCAGTGTTGGTCACTTTCTTCTGGCAGTGTGTCCTTTCTTCAGGCAGTGTGTCACTTTCTTCTGGCATGTGTCCTTTCTTCTTTCATTTGTCCTTTCTTCTTGGGAGTGTGTCCTTTCTTCTGGCAGTGTGTCACTTTCTTCTGGCAGTGTGTCACTTTCTTCTGGCAGTGTGTCACTTTCTTCTGCAGTGTGTCACTTTCTTCTTGCAGTTGTGTCACTTTCTTCTTGCAGTGTGTCACTTTCTTCTTGCAGTGTGTCACTTTCTTCTGGCAGTTTGTCACTTTCTTCTTGCAGTGTCTGTCACTTTCTTCTTGCAGTGTTGTCACTTTCTTCTTCCAGTGTCTGTCACTTTCTTCTTGCTTTCACCGTGTCTGTCACTTCTTCTTGCGTGTGTCACTGTCTTCTTGCTGGTCCTTCTCTGCAGTGTCTGCACTCAGTGGCACCTTTTCAGTGCTGTCAGAGAGTTGCATCGAGATGCTGCACTTCTTTAGTGATAGGGACGCCGGGGAGGAAGAGAGAGAGAGAGAGGGGAGGAGAGAGAGAGAGAGAGAGAGAGAGAGAGAGAGAGAGAGAGAGAGAGAGAGAGAGAGAGAGAGCAATAACTCGCACATTTAGGACTGAATACACGCAAGGAGGTAAATAACACACGCACGCACGCACGCACGCACGCACCCCGCGCACGCGCGCACGCGCGCGCACCACACACACACACACACACACACACACACACACACACACACACACACACACACACACACACACCACAGAGGACTATCCACCGCTGTGCTAATGAATGGATAGAAGTGGGAAAACCCTTGGTCCTCAGAAGACGATGTAGTTCAATCGATCGGAGGGGGGGGGGGGGGAGAGACGGGGGACGGGTGGGAAGGAGGGGAAGGGAGGCGGGGGAGGAGTGGGAATGGGTATGAGAAGGTATGCCTAGGGACGAAGAGTAGAGTTGCAAACTTTCCCTTCTGTCTGGTTTATGGGTCATTTTCTATTGTTTATTTGGCAAGGACGGATGGATCAAAAATACATTCAAAAATCATGATAAACAATAGAGAATGCGTTAGTTTAATAAAAACAGCGGCTGGTTATTTGGTCACGTTTTACTTCACTGAACTGTGAGAGTTCTTTGATGTCGGCAGACTGAGGGACAGCGCTGTCTTTCATCTATGATGGCCGTTTTTAAAGCTCTGTCAGAATCACTCTCTGCACAGAGAGCGAGAGAGAGAGAGAGAGAGAGAGAGAGAGAGAGAGAGAGAGAGAGAGAGGAGGAGGGGGGTGGGAGAGAGAGAGTGAGAGAGAGAGAGATGGAGAGAGACAGACGGACAGACAGACAGACAAACAGAACGACCGACAGACAAAATAACAGACAGAATGACAAGCAGAGAGACAGAGGCATGCAGACAGACAGAAAGACAGACAGACAGAGGGAGAGGGAGAGACTGATGCAGAGAAAATGAAAATGACAACGGATTTTATTTGCAATAGTCACATCACCCTAATGCCAAGGAAGCGCGAGAGAGGAGAGAGAGAGAGAGAGAGAGAGAGAGAGAGAGAGGGAGAGAGAGGAGGAGAGAGAGAGAGAGAGAGAGAGAGGGAGGGAGAGAGAGAGAGAGGGGGAGGAAGAGAGGGAGAGACAGAGACAATAACAACGAACAAGGATTTTATTGGCAGTAGCTATGTCAGCCCTAATTCCAAGGAAACGCAAACCTAAAACAAATGCCGCAAATGACATCCAAATCGAATGAGTCCAGAGAGAGGGAGAGAGAGAGAGAGAGAGAGAGAGAGAGAGAGAGAGAGAGAGAAGAGAGAGAGTGAGAGAGAGAGATAGAGAGAAGACAGACAGACAGACAGACAGACAGACAGACAAACAGACAAAGAGACAGAGTCAGACATACATACAGAGAGAGAGAGAGAGGGGGGGGGGGGGGGGGGGCTATCCAGCCTGTTGGGAAACTGAGGCTATTGTAGAGTCAACATTTATGGGTGAATCGCTCAGAGAAAGGAATCGTTCCCCCCCCCCCCCCCACCCACCCCTTCCCAGTCGGCCCTCTCCCTAGGTCTACTCTCGTGAACAAATCCTGCGTCCCCCTCCCTTTTCTATCATTCCCCGACGTCTGGAACATATACCCTGCATTTCCCTCACCATTCCGCTGCGTCTGGTACATAGCCTGCAATTCCACTCACATTCCTCTAAGTCTGGTACATACCTGCACCTTTTTCCTCTTATCATTCCTCTATGTCTGGTACACACCCTGCACTCCTCCCACTTACCATTCCTCTATGTCTGTTACATACCCTGCACCTCCTCCCCTTTAACATTCCTCTATGTCTGTTACATACCCTGCACCTCCTCCCCCTTACCATTTCTCTAGGTCTGGTACATACCCTGCACCTCCTCCCCCTTACCATTCCTCTATGTCTGTTACATACCCTGCACCTCCTCCCCCTTACCATTCCTCTATGTCTGGTACATACCCTGCACCTCCTCCCCCTTTACCATTCCTCTATGTCTGGTACATACCCTGCCACTCTCCTCCCCCTTACCATTCCTTTAGGTCTGGTACATACCCTGCACCTCCTCCCCCTTACCATTCCTCTATGTCTGGTACATACCTGCACCTCCTCCCCCTTACCATTCCTTTAGGTCTGGTACATACCTGCACCTCCTCCCCCTTACCATTTCTCTAGGTCTGGTACATACCCTGCACCTCCTCCCCCTTACCATTTCTCTAGGTCTGGTACATACCCTGCACCTCCTCCCCTTAGCATTTCTCTAGGTCTGGTACATACCCTGCACCCTCCCCCTTACCATTTCTCTAGGTCTGGTACATACCCTGCACCTCCTCCCCCTTACCATTTCTCTAGGTCTGGTACAAAACCCTGCACCTCCTCCCTTACCATTCCTTTAGGTCTGGTACATACCCTGCACCTCCTCCCCCTTACCATTTCTTAGGTCTGGTACATACCCTACACCTCCTCCCCCTTACCAATCCTTTAGGTCTGGTACATACCTGCACCTCCTCCCCCTTACCATTTCTCTAGGTCTGGTACATACCCTGCACCTCCTCCGCCTTACCATTCCTCTACGTCTGGTATAAGCCCTCCTCCAGTTACCATTCTTCTACATCTCATAAACACCCTGCTCTGCCTCCTTCTACCATTCCTCTGTGTCTCATGCATACCCTGCACCTCCTCTTACCATTCCCCTACGTCTCATACATACCCTGCACCTCCTCTTACCATTCTTCTATGTTTCATACATACCCTGCACCTCCTCCTCTTACCATTCCTCTAGTCTCTACAACCCGCACCTCCTCTTTCCCTTTTCCCATTCTCATCATACCCGGCACCTCCTTTTTACCTTCCTCTATCTCATACATACCCCGCACCTCCCTTACCATTCCTTACGTCTCAACATACCCCGCACTTCCTCCTCTTACCTTCCCTTTTGTCTCTACATACCTGCACCCCTCTTACCCTTCTTCTATGTCTCTACATACCCCGCACCCCCTCCCCTTTCCATTCCTCTATGTCTCATACATACCCTCACCTCCTCTTGCCTTCCCCTGGTCCAGTATATACCCCGCACCCCCTCCTCTTACCCTTCCTCTACGTTCATAATACCCTGCCCTCTTTTTACCATTCCTCTCGTCTCATCATACCCTGCTCCTTTTTACCATTCCCCTACTTTTAACATACCTGCACCCCCTTTACCATCCACCAGTCTTATACATCCCCGCACCCCCTCTTACCATTCCTCTACGTCTCATACATACCCCGCACCTCCGTTACCATTCCTCTACGCGCATACATACCCGAACCTCCTCTTACTTCTTTTATGCTATACATACCCTGCACCTGCTCCTCTTACCAGCTCTTTCATACATACCCTGATCCTCTTACAATTCCCTCGTCTCAAATACCCCGACCCCCTCCCCTTTCCTTCCTTACGTCTCATACATACCCCGCACCTCCTCTTACATTCCTCTACGTCCATCAACCTGCACTTCCCCCTCTCCATCCCCTTTTTCATACATACCCTGCACCTCCCCCCTTTCCATTTTCTATTCTCACACATACCCTGCACCTCCTCCTCTTCCTTCCTCTATGTCTCATCATACCCTGCACCTTCTTTTCCTTCCTTAGTCTCAACATACCCGGGACCTCCTCTTACGTTCTTCTATGTTCTACCACCGCACTTCCCCTTTACCATTCCTCTACGTCCCATACATACCCTGCACCTTCTCTTACCATTTTCTACGCCCATACATACCCTGCACCTCCCCTCTTCCCATTTCTCTATTTCTCATCATCCCCTGCCCCTCCTCCTTTTCCCTTCCACTACGCCCTCTACATACCTGACCCCTTTTCCCTCCTCTCCTCATAATCCCTGTTCCTCCTCTTCCCATTCCTCTCTTTTATAAACCCTGCCCCTCCTCTTCCCTACCCCCATGTCTTATACATACCTCACCCCTTTTCCCTTTCCCTTACTCTCTACATACCCGCACCCCTCTTACCACCTTTCTTCTATGTCTCATACATACCCGGGGCACCCCCTTTCCCTCACCATTCCTCTGTCTCATACATCCCTCACCTCTTTACCTTTTAAAACCGTCTATCATCCCCTGCACCTCTCCTCTTACCATACCTTTCGTCTCATACATACCCTGCCCCTCCTCTTCCATTCCTCACTCTCTACATACCCCGCACTCCTTTTCCATTCCTCTACGTCTCAAAATACCCTGCACCTCCTCTTACCTTTCCTCTACGTCTCATACTCCCGGGGGTTCCCCCTCTTACATTCCTTACTTCATACATCCCCTGCACCTCCTTTACCTTTCCCTCTATTCTCATACTTTACCCTGCCTTCCTCCTTTACCTTCCCCAGTCTCATAATACCTTGCCCTCCTCTTCCCATTCCTCACGCTCATAATACCCTGCACCTCCTCCTTTACCATTCCTCTACTCATAATACCCGCCCCTTCTCTTCCATTCCTCTAGGTCTCATACACCCCCGCACCTCCCCTTTTCCCATTCCCTAGTCTGTACATACCCTGCACCCCTCCTCTACCATTCCTCTACGTTCATACTTTCCCCTGCCCCTCCTCTTCCCATTCCTTACGTCCAAACCCTGCACCTTCTTTTACCATTCCTCTAGTCTGTATTTTACCCTGCACCTCCCCCCTTTTTCCATTGCTATGTCCCATACTACCCTCACCTCCTTTTACCATTCCTCTGGTCCGTTATACCCTGTTTTCCTCCTCTTACTTCCTCTACTTCTAGAATCCCTGCACCTTCTTTCCTTCCCTCACGTCTAGAAAAGACCCTGCCCTCCTCCCCTTCCCATTCCTTACGTCCCCTAATCCCCTGCCCCTTTCTCGTACCATCCTCTAATTCATACAACCCGCACCCCTTTTCTCTTCCCCCTTCCTTCGTCTAGTACATACCCTGTCCCCTTCGTTACCATTCCTCTACGTCTATACATCCCCTGCACCCCCTTCTCTTGCCTTCCCTTACGTTAGTGCATACCCTGCATTCCTTTTCTCTTACTTCCTCTACGCTGTGCAAAACCTGCACCCCCTTTCTTTTCCCTTTCCTCCACGTCGTGCATACCCTGCCCCTTTTTTCTCTTACCTTTCCCTCCGTCTGTACACCCCCTGCACCTCCTTCTCTTCCCCTTTCCCTCACGTTGTGCATACCCTGCATTTCCTTCTCTTACATTCCTCTACGTTAGTGCAAAACCTTACCCCCTTTCGCTTCCCATTCTCTAGTCAGTACATACCCTGCACCCCCTTCTTTACCATTCTCTATGTGTAGTGATACCCTGCACCCCCTCTTCCCATTCCTTTGTTTGCATACCCTGCCCCTCCTTCTCGACCTTTCCTCAGCTGGCGCATTTTGTGGGGCACGAGGGTGGGCTAAGACACGACAAAGGATAATTTCAAAACAAATGTTAAAATCCGCATAAGAAAGGGAAAAAGAACCCTTTCCCGGTGGGTGGTTTTTATCACAGCCAGCTGTCAAAACTGAATTCACTGCAGGTGCCCGCCTGTCGTTGTGTGTGTGTGTGTGTGTCGTGGTGCGTGGTGCGTGCTGCGTGCGTGCGTGCGTGCTCGCGCGCGCGCGCGCGCGTACGCTCGTGTGTGCGTGCCTGCCTGCCTGCCTGCCTGCGTGTGTGCGTGCGTGCGTGAGTGCACGAGTGCGCGCCTGTGTGTGTGTGTTGTGTGTGTGTGTGTGTGTGTGTGTGTGTGTGTGTGTGTGTGTGGTGTGTGTGTGTGTGTGTGTGTGTCTGTGTGTGTGTGTGTGTGTCTGTGTCTGTCTGTGTCTGTCTGTGTTGGTGGACGGGCAAATGAGTGAGAGGATGTGTGCGTGCCAGTACGCGCGCGCGCGCGCGTGTGTGTCTCTGTGTGTGTGTGTGTGTGTGTGTGTGTGTGTGTGTGTGTGTGTGTGTGTGTGTGTGTGTGTGTGTGTGTGTGTGTATGTGCGCGCGAGCGCGCGCGTGCGCGCGAGCGCGCGCGTGTCTGTTTGTTTGTGCGCGCTATCATGCGAGTAGAAAGGATAAAGCGTAATGCGAAGCTGTGTCTATGTATATGTGTTTGTGTGTGGGTGTGCACAATACAGTGAAAGAAATACGCAGAAAAGAAAGAGATAGTCGTTGCGAAATAAATATGTATAAAAACCCAGAATGAAAAATGAAAAAAAGGGGGAAAAAAGAAGCAACGAAAAGAAAAAGGAGCAATTTTTTTTACGGTAAAAAATGAAATGTCAACCAAATCAAGGACATTTTATTCGGAGCGCGTTTTGTTTGTATTCTGTTACGCCTTTCTCATCAAGCCAGCTCTCCCGCAGCTCTCTTGTTGATTCACAACTTAGGCGATCGTGACAGATTCACATTTTTGAGACGGGAGATCCTCGCCCTTCCCCGTTCCCCTGCCACCTCCTCCTCCCCTCTCCCTCCTGTGCCCTCACTCCCTCTCCAATCCGCACTCTCCCCTTCCCTCCTCCCCTCCAGCCATGATGACAAAGCACGAGAACAGAGACTTTGTTGGCATTAACGTTAACTCTCGCGAGATGCTCGGAAAGTGGCCGCAAAGCCTTGTGGGATATCTATTTTTTTTCAGGTCAGAAATGTAGCAGTCAACAGGGTGCATCATTCAGTTTTACTTTTGAATTTGTAGTTTCGTACTTTGAAAATGTAACTGCTGATTCTTGAAGGAAAAAAAACCCAGAGGGGATTGAGTGCTGACAAAAAATGTTGAGGAGGAGCCATTCGGAAACACTCAAAAGTTTTGTTTGTTGTTTTAATTGTATGTTTATTTTTTTTTCCTTTCCTCTTTGTTTTACTTTTTTACGGATACATCACAAAAACAAATTCACAAAAAGAACAGTTTGTGCTGAAAACTTTAACAAAGACTGAAAAAAAAACCTGTTCTCATGATTTTTCTACACAATCTCTGTATTTGTTCCATATTCCCTTCGATCAAAAACTTCTTCATTCCGATGACACTTAATTCCAGCTGAGGCGGAATGATAAACATCGGTTCCTGCTGGGCGAGCATTGCAGGGATGGTGGAGAGGTTTGGAGGGATTAACGTTGATCCTGGCCAGATCTGTACCAGGGGGAGGCAAGGCAAAGTCTGATGGGGAACAGGACGTGTGGGGAAAAGCACGGGTTAGGAACAGGACGGAATACAAACAGAGCGGGATAGGACGGGACGGGATGGGATCAGGGCGGAATAGGAACTGGGCCCGATCAGAGCAGAATGGGACAGAAACAGGACAGGGTAGGGACAGAACAGGACAGAAATAGAATGTCATAAGAAAACGACGAGATAGAGACAGGGACAGGACAGAAATAGAACGTAATAGGAACAAGATGAGACAGGGACAGGACAGGACAGAAATAGAACGTGATAGGAACAAGATGAGACAGGGACAGGACAGGATATAAATAGAACGTTATATGAACAAGATGAGACAGGAATAGGACAGGACAGAAATAGAACGTGATAGAAACAAGATGAGACAGGGACAGGACAGGGCAGAAATAGAACGTGATAGGAACAAGATGAGACAGGGACAGGACAGGGCAGAAATAGAACGTGATAGGAACAAGATGAGACAGGGACAGGACAGGGCAGAAATAGAACGTGATAGGAACAAGATGAGACAGGGACAGGACAGGGCAGAAATAGAACGTGATAGGAACAAGATGAGACAGGGACAGGACAGGGCAGGGACAGGACAGAGCGGGACATGAACAGGACAGAGCAGGAGCAGGATGAGACTGAAAGAGGATGTCAGTACTTGGTTATCCTGCGTGCAGGCGTCATCGGGGGGGGGGGGGGGGGGGGGGGGATAACATTGTTTCCTGCCTGTCCGGTTGTTTCTCTGGCCGGCTGATCGTCTGCTGCTTGAACATACTGATTTTGGTTCTGTCTGATTGGTTGATTATCTGAACATACTGATTTTGGTTCTGTCTGATTGGTTGATTATCTGAACATACTGATTTTGGTTCTGTCTGATTGGTTGATTATCTGAACATATTGATTTTGGTTCTGACTGGTTGATTATCTGAACATACTGATTTTGGTTCTGTCTGATTGGTTGATTATCTGAACATACTGATTTTGGTTCTGTCTGACTGGTTGATTATCTGAACATACTGATTTTGGTTCTGTCTGATTAGTCGATTATCTGAACATACTGATTTTGGTTCTGTCTGACTGGTTGAGTATCTGAACATACTGATTTTGGTTCTGTCTGATTGGTCGATTATCTGAACATACTGATGTTGGTTCTGTCTGATTGGTCGATTATCTGAACATACTGATTTTGGTTCTGTCTGATTGGTTGATTATCTGAACATACTGATTTTGGTTCTGTCTGATTGGTTCATTATCTCTCTGTCTGGCTATCTGTCTGTCTGGCTATCTGTCTGTCTGGCTATCTGTCTGTCTGCTGGGAATGGTTTCCACCATGTCTTTTTGAGTGTGTGTTTGATCTTGTTTGTCTATCTGCTAGTGATAATTTCTGTCATATTCATGTGTGTGTGCGTGTGTGTGTGTGTGCGTGCGTGCGTGCGTGCGTGCGTGCGTGCGTGCGTGCGTGCGTGCGTGCGTGCGTGCGTGCGTGCGTGCGTGTGTGCGTGCGTGTGTGTGTGTGTGTGTGTGTGTAGTGTGTGTGTGTGTGCTTGCTTCTCTATGTGTCTATATCAATGTCTATGTCTGTGTCTGTCTATCTGTCTCCAGATGATGGTTTTTGTCACAGTTGGTTGTCTACAAAACAACTGTAAAAGATCATCCCGGTTTAATTGTCTGCTTATCAGAACGTTAACAGGGATAACATGGATCACACGAGAGAAAATCGTTCTCATGGTAACGCAGTTTACACCAGGAAGGAAAAAAGTTCTGAGGATAACACTGATCACATCAGGTAATCACTGCAGGACGTTAAACAATTATAAGGATAAGACTGATCACATCAGGTAATCACTAGAGGACGTTAAACAATTCTGAGGATAACCTGGTCACATCAGGTAATCACTGTAGGACGTTAAACAATTCTGAAGTAATCACTGTAGGACGTTAAACAATTCTGAGGATAACACTGATCACATCAGGAAGTTAAACCAGTATGAGGACAACTTTGATACACAAGAAAGGGGCACAGTTCTAAAGACAATGCTGATCACAGAAGTCAGGAAGAACAGATCTACAGACAATGCTGATCACAGAAGTAAGGAAGCACAGATCTACAGACAATGCTGATCACAGAAGTAAGGAAGCACAGATCCACAGACAATGCTGATCATAGAAATAAGGAAGAACAGATCCACAGACAATGCCGATCACAGAAGTAAGGAAGAACAGATCCACAGACAATGCTGATCACAGAAGTAAGGAAGCACAGATCTACAGACAATGCTGATCACAGAAGTAAGGAAGAACACATCTGACGACAGCTCTGATCACAGGAAGGACCGACTTTAATCATCTGTCCTTCATCGTGTTGGTAGACCGACTTCAATCATCTGTCCTTCAACGTGTTGGTGGACCGACTTTAATCATCTGTCAGCCTTCATCGTGTTGGTGGACCGACTTTAATCATCTGTCCTTCATCGTGTTGGTGGACCGACTTTAATCATCTGTCCTTCAACGTGTTGGTGGACCGACTTTAATCATCTGTCCTTCAACGTGTTGGTGGACCGACTTTAATCATCTGTCAGCCTTCAACGTGTTGGTGGACTAACTAATCATCTGTCAGCCTTCAACGTGTTGGTGGACCGACTTTAATCATCTGTCCTTCATCGTGTTGGTGGACCGACTTTAATCATCTGTCCTTCAACGTGTTGGTGGACCGACTTTAATCATCTGTCAGCCTTCAACGTGTTGGTGGACCGACTTTAATCATCTGTCCTTCAACGTGTTGGTGGACCGACTTTAATCATCTGTCCTTCAACGTGTTGGTGGACTGACTTTAATCATCTGTCAGCCTCCAACGTGTTGGTGGACCGACTTTAATCAGAATCAGCTCCAATACAGAGGCCACCTTCAACCGGTCGTGCGAAACAAACCAACCTCAATCAAATCTTTAAAAGAATATTAAGTACTGTATCCACCAAACATGAACAAACAAATCACAAGACGAAACACGACGCGTGTGTTCATGTTTGGCGAATACAGTACAACGTGTTGGTGGACCGACTTTAATCATCTGTCCTTCATCGTGTTGGTGGACCGACTTTAATCATCTGTCCTTCATCGTGTTGGTGGACCGACTTTAATCATCTGTCCTTCATCGTGTTGGTGGACCGACTTTAATCATCTGTCAGCCTTCATCGTGTTGGTGGACCGATTTCAATCATCTTTCAGCCTTCAACGTGTTGGTGGACCAATTTCAATCATCTGTCAGCCTTCATCATGTTGGTGGACCGATCTCAATCATCTGTCAGCCTTCAACGTGTTGGTGGACCAATTTCAATCATCTTTCAGCCTTCAACGTGTTGGTGGACCGATTTCAATCATCTGTCCTTCATCGTTTTGGTGGACCACAGCTTTATATTTCCGTCCTGATTGAGACACTTAGTGATAGGGCAAACAAACAAGGCTTTTCACATTTGTAATCCAATATTTTTGTTGCTGTAGTCTGAGCAGAGGCATGTATCAAACTTGTGTACTACTTAACTATGGAAAATTAACTTCCCAGAAAGTGATGACGTCATTTTTGCACAATATTGTGTTTGTTGTCATTGTTCTAATATTGCCTGACCACGTGCGTACAAGCTTTCATGCGGCATCTATGTTATCTACAAGAAAATAAACCCAGTCGAGTTTGGTATTAAAAGAATTGTTGGGAATTCGCCAATTCAGTCATCTCAATAGCGCAGATATGTCACATTTTTCATGACAATAACTAATTATCAAACCTATAGCCCCATTTGTAATGGCCGCTCAACCATGCCGAACACATTGCTGCCAGACCAGCTGTGCACAGATGACATTCAGTTGGCCGAGTACAGTGCGGTTAGCTGGCTGGTGGGGAGCGGCCTGCAGAAAACACCCCTTTCCCTCACCTGCATCCACAGCTTGGTCTCTGAAGCTGTAAACTCCCCTGCGACTCAAAACTAAGTAACTTGCTCTGAACAGCCGTGGGACCAATTTCAATCATCTTTCAGCCTTCAACGTGTTGGTGGACCGATTTCAATCATCTGTCCTTCATCGTGTTGGTGGACCGATTTCAATCATCTGTCAGCCTTCAACGTGTTGGTGGACCGACTTTAATCATCTGTCCTTCATCGTGTTGGTGGACCGACTTTAATCATCTGTACTTCATCGTGTTGGTGGACCGACTTTAATCATCTGTCCTTCATCGTGTTGGTGGACCGACTTTAATCATCTGTCAGCCTTCATCGTGTTGGTGGACCGATTTCAATCATCTTTCAGCCTTCAACGTGTTGGTGGACCAATTTCAATCATCTGTCAGCCTTCATCATGTTGGTGGACCGATCTCAATCATCTGTCAGCCTTCAACGTGTTGGTGGACCAATTTCAATCATCTTTCAGCCTTCAACGTGTTGGTGGACCGATTTCAATCATCTGTCCTTCATCGTGTTGGTGGACCGATTTCAATCATCTGTCAGCCTTCAACGTGTTGGTGGACCGACTTTAACCATCTGTCAGCCTTCAACGTGTTGGTGGACCGACTTTAATCATCTGTCCTTCATCGTGTTGACGGACCGACTTTAATCATCTGTCCTTCATCGTGTTGATGGACCGACTTTAATCATCTGTCCTTCATCGTGTTGGTGGACCGACTTTAATCATCTGTCAGCCTTCAACGTGTTGGTGGACCGACTTTAATCATCTGTCAGCCTTCAACGTGTTGGTGGACCGACTTAAATCATCTGTCAGCCTTCAACGTGTTGGTGGACTAACTAATCATCTGTCAGCCTTCAACGTGTTGGTGGACCGACTTTAATCATCTGTCCTTCAACGTGTTGGTGGAAACACGACGCGTGTGTTCATGTTTGGCGAATACAGTACTTGAAAGGGGTGGGTGGGTAAGATTTGTTTAGATCTCCGCCTGCAGTCGACTCACTTTGCAACCAACCTTAATCAGTCATGTGAAACAAACTAATCTTCATCTTATATCACACAAACCAGTCTTGTTCAGCTATGTCACACAAACCAATCTTGATCAGTTATGTCACACAAACCAATCTTGATCAGTTATGTCACACAAACCAATCTTGATCAGTTATGTCACACAAACCAATCTCGATCAGTTATGTCACACAAACCAATCTTGATCAGTTATGTCACACAAACCAATCTTGATCTGTTATATCACACAAACCAATCTTGATCAGTTATATCACACAAACCAATCTTGATCAGCTATGTCACACAAACCAATCTTGATCAGTTATATCACACAAACCAATCTTGATCAGTTATGTCACACAAACCAATCTTGATCAGTTATATCAGACAAACCAGTCTTGATCAGCTATGTCACACAAACCAATCTTGATCCGTTATGTCACACAAACCAATCTTGATAAGTTATATTAAACAAACCAATCTTGATCAGTTATATTAAACAAACCAATCTTGATCAGTTATATTAAACAAACCTGTCTTGATCAGTTATATTAAGCAAATCAATCTTGATCAGTTATATTAAACAAACCAATCTTGATAAGTTATATTAAACAAACCAATCCTGATCAGTTATATCACACAAACCAGTCTTTTTTCTTTTTTTTTTTTGCTGTCCCAACCTCTGCGCCACCTCAGAGGCAGTGTATCCACGCCGCTCATTCCGACACCCCGTCCATAGCCACAGCCCGGTCGGCCCCGCCGCAGCCCCGGCACCAGCAATCCACAGGGAGCAGTCAATTTCAAGTCGTTAAGAGGCAACCCACCGGAGGAGACACTGCACTGCTGCCGAGTCACTTCGGTGGTGTTCAGTGGCGCCTGTTCTGATCTAACATACGCAGGATACCACCTACTAAGCCCCCTACTGACGACAATAATTGCTTAGTCGCGGAGCCGGCGTGAGTGAGCTCTCCCTCCGGAGGGCGCCACCACGTCCGTCCACCGACAGACCCCATGGACTCGCCGATACCGGTGACCCCGATAGAACCAAACCAAAGCCACAGACGTGGAGAGGACATCGAAATTGAGGTCACCATGAGAGCAGGGCATGAAGGGCCACAGAATTTGAGACATTTTTTTTTAATGCTGATCAATGAGAATGAGGATGATTAAGATGATGCTACGGATTTCCATTTCGGTCTGAGACTACATGACAGGGCTGTACTCTACGCTTCCTTTCATAATATATCCCGGCGTCGACCAGGCCCGAGAGATACAGGCACCTGCAGTGTTGGTCAGGAAATTTGAGCAACACTCTCAGAAACGCATCCATTAAGTGGATGAAACTCGACTGTGTGGTCCCAGTCTTCCAACTGAGTCCGCAGCAAACTCAACTCTGGGTAGGAGCCGGTCGGGGCAGAAAAACCCACATCACTTCTGATGGGATTCGAACCCACGACCACAGCCGGGAGT
>CM031603.1:97933914-97986414 GCA_018398815.1 Conus ventricosus | reverse complement strand
CACAAATGGATCAACAGTATGAAAAAAGCATTATCCAGCTGTGACGAACGCCAGCATTCGTCACACAGTGTAATGAAACCAGCCAGGCCTAGTCACCTATACAATAGGAGCCTGCTTTATTCAATGTAATGAAACAAGCCAGGCCTAGTCACCTGTACAATAGGAGCCAGCTTTATTCAGTGTAATGAAACAAGCCAGGACTAGTCACCTTACAATAGGAGCCGGCTTTATTAAGTGTAATAAAACAAGCCAAGCTTAGTCACCTTACAACAGGAGCCAGCTTTATTCAGTGTAATGAAACAAGCCAGGCCTAGTCACCTGTACAACAGGAGCCAGCTTAATCAGTGTAATGAAACAAGCCAGGACTAGTCACCTACAATAGGAGCCGGCTTTATTCAGTGTAATGAAACAATCCAGGCTAAGCACCGTACAATAGGGGCCGGGGTTTTTTCAGTGTAATGAAACAAGCCAGGGACTTAGTCCCTTTCCAAGGAGCCAGCTTTTTTCATTGAATGAAAAAAAACCCGCTTGTCACCTTTCAATAGGCCGCTTTATTCAGTGTAAAAACAATCAGGCTTAGTACTGTACAATAGGGAAAAGGCTTTATTCATGTAAGAAACCAGCCAGGCGTTTCCCCTGACAATAGGGGCCGGATTTATTCAGTGTAATCAAAAAGTCAGGGTTTGTCCCTTAAACAAACCAACTTTATTCAGGGTAATGAAACAAGGCAGGCCCTTTACCTTACAAAAGACGGCATTTCTGTAAAGAAACAAGCCCGGGTTGTCACCTTACAATAGGAACCGGCGTTATTTAGTTAAAGAAACAAGCCGCCATCACCGCACATAGGGCCGGGTTTTTTCCGGGAATGAAAAAAGCCAGGGCCATACTGTACAACAAAGCCGGGTTTAATTTATGTAAGAAAAAAGCCAGGCTAATCACCTGTACAAAAGGACCGGATTTTTTCGTGTAATAAAACAAGCCAGGCTTAGTCCCTTACCCTAGGAACCACTTTTTTTCGGTAATGAAAAAAACCAGGCTTAGTCACCTTACAATAGGAGCCGCTTTATCGTGTAATAAACAAACCAGCTTAGCACCTTTCAATAGGGGCCGGCTTTATTCTGTATGAAACCAGCCAGCGCGCACCTTACAATAGGAAACCCGCTTTATTCCGTGAATAAACAAGTCGGGTTAGTCACCTTACAACAGGAGCCAACTTTATTCGGGTAAGGAAAAAAAGGGAGGCCCATCACCTGTCAATAGGAGCCGGGGTATATTCGGGTTTAAAGAAACAAGCCAGGGTTTTTACCTGTCAATAGGGAAACCGGGGTTACCCGGGAATGAAACAAGCCAGGCCTAGTCACCCCTGAAAAAAAAAAACCCTTTAAAACAGTGTAAATGAAAAAAGCCAGGCCAGTCATCTGTAAACAGGAGCCGGCTTTTTTCAGTTAATGAAACAAGCCAGGCCCAACCACCTTTCAATAGGAGCCAGCTTTAATTTAGCGTAATGAAACAAGCCAGGGGTTAGTCTCGTACAATTAGCCCGCTTTTCATGTATTTTAAACCCCCAGGCTTTTCACCTTTCAACAGGACCATTTTTTTTTCATGAATGAAACAGACAGGCCAAATCCCCCCTTACAATAGGGGGCCACTTTTCAGGGAACAAACAAGCCAGGCTATCACATGTACAACAACCAGCTTTTTCATGTAATGAAACCACCAAGCTTGTCACCCGTACAAAAGGGGCCCTTTATAGGTAAAGAAACCACCGGGTTCACCCGTACAAAGGGCCAGCTTTATTCAGTGTAAAGAAACCAGCCAAGCTTAGTTCTTACAATAGGAGCAACTTTATTTAGTGTAATGAAACCAGCCAAGCTGTCACCTGCACAACAGGACCACGTTATCAGTGAAGAAACAAGCCAGGCGTCACCTTACAGCAGGAGCCGGGTTTATTCAGTTAATGAAAAAGCCAGGCCTATCATCTTTCAACAGGGGCCGCTTTATTCAGTGTAATGAAAAAAAGCCGGCTTTGTCACCTTTCAACAGAACCAGCTTATTCATGTAATGAAACAAGCCAGGATAACAGAAAAATTGGATCAACAGTATCAAAAAAACATTACCCGCTGGACAACGCCCCGCATTTTGTACAAGTGTAATGAAACCAGCCAGGCCTAGTTTTTCCTGTACAAAAGGGGCCCGCTTTTTTCATGAATGAAAAAACCAGCCTAGTCAAAACCCGTACAACAGGGGCTGGCTTTTTTTCATTTTAAGAAAAAAGCCAGGTTAGTCACCTTAAACAAGCCGCTTTATTCGTTAATGAAACCAGGCCATACCCGTACAAAAGGGCCGGGTTTTTTCAGTGTAAAAAACCAGCCAGGCATACCCCTGTTAATAGGAGCCGGTTTATTCATGTAATGAAACAAGCCAAGCTGTCACCTTACAACAGGACCGGGGTTTTTTCACTGTAAAGAAAAAAGTCGGCTTAGTCACCTGTACAATAGGACCGGTTTTATTATGAAAAAACCACCCGCGAGTCTCTGTACAATAGGAGCCGGGTTTATTTAGGTACAAAAAAACTCAGGGGTTAATCACCTTACAACATGAGCCACCTTATTCGGGTTTAAAGAAACAAGCAGGCTATCCCTGTACAACAGGGGCGCTTTATTTTAGTGTAATGAACCAGCCAAGCTTAGCACCGAAAATTAAAGCCAGCTTTATTCGTGTAAGAAACCACCAAGCTGTCACCTGTTTCAACAGGACCACGTTATTCATGTAATGAAACAAGCCAGGGTGTCACCCACAAGAAGGGGCCGGGTTTATTCTTTTAATGAAAAAGCCAGGCCTAGTCCCTCTTACAACAGGAGCCGCTTATTCTTTTAAAGAAACAAGCCAGGGTTTGCACCTGTAAACAGGACCGGCTTTATTCAGTGTAATAAACCAGCCAGGCAAATCACCGATAAAAGGGCCGGCTTTTTTCAGTTTAATAAACAAGCCAAGCGTACTTGTAAACAGGACCGGGTTTTTTCCGTAAGAAACAATCAGGCTTAGTCCCTTACAATGAGCCGTTTTTTTCAGTGTAATAAAAACCACCAGGGTTAGTCAACTTACAAAGGAGCCGGGTTTATTCAGTGTACTAAACAAGTCAAGCTTAGTCCCTTACAACATGAGCCCCTTTTATTCATGAATGAAAAAAGCCAGGCTATCACCTTTTCAACAGGAGCCACTTATTCATGTAATGAAAACCACCAAGCTTACACTTAATTAGGAGCCCCCTTTTCAGTGTAATGAAACCAGCCAAACTGTCCCTGACAACAGGGGCCACGTTTTTCAGTGTAATGAAACAACCAGGCTGTCACCCCACAAAAAGGGGCCGCTTTATTCAGTGTAATGAAACAAGCCCGGCCTAGTCATCTTACAACAGGAGCCAGCTTTATTCGGGGTAATAAACAACCAGGGTTATCACCCACAACAGGGGGCCAGCTAAATTTTTGGTTTTAAAGAAACAACCAGGCCCCAGTCCCTGTACAACAGGGGCCGGCTTTATTCTTGTAATGAAACAAGCCAGGCTTAGTCACCTTACAACAGGGGCCAGCTTTATTTGTAAGAAGCAAGCCAGGCCCAGTCACCTTTCAACAGGAGCCCGGGTTTTTTCAGTGTAATAAACAAGTCAGGCCCTTTACCACAACAGGACCACTTTTTTTCAGGTAATGAAACCACCAGGGATAGTCACCTGAAATAGGACCGGGTTTTTTCGGTAAAAGAAACAAGCCAAGCGTCACCTTACAACAGGCCGGCTTTATTCGTGTAATGAAACAAGTCAGGGTTGTCCCTGTACAATAGGAGCCGGTTTTATTCTTAAAAAAACCAGCCGGCTTAGTTCTTTTACAAAGGGGCCGGCTTTATTCAGTGACTGAAACAAGTCAGGCTTGTAACCTTAAACCAGGACCCCTTCTTTAGTTAAAGAAAAAAAAGCCAGGGGTGTCCCTTTCAAAAGCAGAGCTTTATTTGTGTAAGAAACCAGCCAAAATTTGTCCCCACAAAGGAGCCAGCTTTTAAAAAGCTGGCTCCTGTTTGTCAATAAAATGAAAAAAGCCCAAACTATCACCTTACAATAGAAAGCTTCTCCAGTGTAATGAAAAATCCAACTAAACATGTACAACAGGGGCCGCTTTATTTAGGTTATGAAACCCCAAGATTAGTACCTTTTCAAAGGGGGCCAGCTTTATTTGTGAAGAAACAAAACCAGGGTTTGCACCTTACAACAGAGCCAGCTTTATTCAGTGTAATAAATAGCCAACGTCACCTGTCAAAAGGGGGCCAGATTTATTCGGTAAAAGAAACAAGCCAAGCAACAAACACAATAGGAGCCGGCTTTATTCAGTTTAATGAAACATTTCAGGCCCATCCCTGTACAAAAAGGACCGCTTTTTTCATGTAAAGAAACAAGCCAGTTTTAGTCACCTTGCAAAAAGACCGCGTTTTTCAGTGTAAGAAACACGCCAACTGTCACCTGTCAATAGGAGCCAGTGTTTCGTGTAATAAACCAGCCAAGCCTTAGTCACCGAAAAATAGGACCGCTTTTTCAGGTAAGAAACCCAGCTTTTTACCTGCCCAATAGGAGCCAGCTTTTTTCATGTAATGAAACAGCCAGGCCATCACCTTTCAATAGGAGCCAGTTTTTTCAGTGAATGAAACCACCAGGGTTAGTCACCTTACAAAAAGGGGCCGGCTTTATTCAGGTTTTGAAACAACCCAAGCTGTCACCTTACAACAGGAGCCCGGGTTTTTCAGTGTAATGAAAACAAGCCCCGGCTTTGTCCCCTTACAAAGAAACCGGGTTTTTTTCGGTAATGAAACCACCAGCTTAGTCTCGTACAAAGGACCGGCTTTATTCAGTGTACTGAAACAATCAGGGGTTTTGTCACCTTTCAACAGGAGCCAAACCCTTTTTTCATTTTAATAAACAAGCCAGGCTGCACCTTACAACAGCACACTTTAGCAGTGTAATGAAACCCGCCAAACTTATCCCTTACAACAGGGGCCCGCTTAAATTTAGTGGGAATGAAAAAGCCAAGCTATCACCCGTACAACAGGCCAGCTTTATCAGTGAATAAACAAGCCAAGCTTCCCCCCTGTACAATAGGACAAGCTTATCCCGTGTATGAAATTCCAAAAAATCACCTGTACAACAGGGCCCGCTTTATTCAGTGTTTTAAACCAACCAAGCTTAGTCACCTTACAAAAGGAGCCAGCTTTATTCATGTAAGAAATAAGCCACTTGTCACCTTTCAACAGGACCCGCTTTTTTCAGGTAAGGGAATAGCCAAGCTGTCACCGTACAATAGGAGCCCAAATTTTTTAGTGTAATGAAACAACAAACACACTCTACATAGGAGCCGGGTTTTTCAGTTTTAAAGAAAAATTTCGGCCTTCATTGAAATGGAGCCACTTATAGGTAATAAACAAGCCAGTTTTAGTCACTTGCAACAGGAGCCGCTTATTCAGTGTAAAAAACCGCCAAAAATGTCACCCGTCAATGGGGCCAGCTTTTTTTCGTGTAAGAAACCAGCCAAGCTAGTCACCTTACAATAGGACCAGCTTTATTTGTGTAATAAACACAAGGCTTTCCCGCACAATAGGGCCCTTATTCATGAAAGAAACAGCCAGGGCCTAGTCACCTTACAATAGGAGCCCCGCTTTATTCGTGTAAGAAACAAGCGAAACTTACACCTTACAACAGGAGCCCCTTTTTTCAGTGAAAAAAACAAGCCAGGGCGTATCACCTGTAAAATAGGAGCCAGCTTATTCAGTGAATGAAAAAAGCCAGGCTTGTCACCTTCAATTGGAGCCACCTTTATTCATGTAAGAAACAAACCACGCTATCACCTGTACACCAGGAGCCAACTTTATTTAGGTTGAAAACCCGCCAAGCTAGTCACCTTACAAAAAAGGGGCCACTTTATTTAGTGTAAGAAACAAACCAAACTATACCTGTCAACAGGAGCCTGCTTTTTTTCAGTGAAATGAAAAAAAACCAGGCTTTTTACCTCACAACAGGACCGCTTTATTCATGTAAAGAAAAAGCCAGGCGTATCACCTGTAAAAATAGGAGCCACTTATTCAGTGAATAAACAAGCCCGGGGGTAGTCACCTTACAGCAGGAGCCCGCTTATTCTGAAAAAGAAACAAGCAAGCTTAGTCACCCTTTCAACAGGAGCCACTTTATTTTAGGTCTGAAACAAGCCAGGCTTAGTCACCTTCAATAGGAGCCGGCTTTATTCAGTGTAAATAAAAAAAAGTCAGCTTTGCACCGTGCAATAGGACCAGCTTTTTTAGTGTAATGAAAAACCAGGTTTGTCACCTGTACCAGGGGCCAGCTTTAAACAGGTAATAAAAAACCAGCCAAGCTATCACCTTTTCAAAAGGGGAAAACATTATTAGTGTAAGTAATAAAACCAAAAAATATCCCTGTACAAAAAGGGGCCCGGGTTTATTCATGTAATAAAAAAACCAGGCTTTGTCACCCTTTCAACAGGAGTCAGTTTATTTTTGTGTAATGAAACAAACCAAGCATCACCTGTACAATAGGTGCCAGCTTAATTTTGAAAGAAACAACCAAGCTACACCTGTACAACAGGGCCAGCTTTATTCAGTAAAGAAACCAGCCCAAACTATCACCTGTACAATGGGGCCACTTTATCATGTAAACAAACAAGTCAGGGTAGTCACCTACAAAAAGCCGCTTTTTTCAGGGAATGAAAAAGCCCAAATCAAACCCGTACATCAGGAGCCAGCTTTATTTAGGAAGAAACAAGCCAGGCTTAGTACCTTTTCAAAAGGAGCCCGCTTTATCGTGAATGAAACCAGCCAGGCCTTCGCCTTACATAGGAGCCAGCTTAATTTAGTTAATGAAACAGCCAGCCCAGTACCTGTACAAACAGGGGCCGCTTAAAAAAGTGTTAATGAAACAAGCCAGGGGCCCTTCCCTAAAAAAGGGAAACCCACTTTAACATGTAATGAAACAAAGCCGGCCACCTGACAACAGGGGCCAGCTTTTTTCAGTTAATGAAACGAGGCAGTTTACACCTGTACAATAGAGCCGGTTTAAATAAGCTGTGTGAAACAAGCCCTCTTAAACACCGATAAGCAAGCCCAAAGTTAATCAATTGCATAGAACCAGCTAAAATACAGTAACAATTGTGTTTTGAAACGGAAAACAAGTAAAATAGTAGAGGGAAAGGGGAAAGGGGGGAGGGGGGAGGGGGATGAAAGAAGAAGAGGGAAGTGTTTTAGGGTTTACGGAAAGATTAAAACATATTCAAGTGCTAATAACAAAGAAACACACAAACACACACAAGCACGCATGCACGCACGCGCGCACACACACACACACACACACACACACACACACACACACACAGACACACACACACACACACACACACACGAGCGCACGCAGTTTTTCAGACAATGACATGTTCTCTCCCCATTCTTCCTCTCCCAGCAGAGAGAGAGAGAGAGAGGAGAGAGAGAGAGAGAAGAGAGAGAGAGAGAGAGAGAGAGAGAGAGAGAGAGAGAGAGAGAGAGAGAGAGAGAGAGAGAGAGAGAGAGGAGGCCAAAAGACAGTGCAGACAAATCGTGGTCAGAAATCAAGTCAGAAAGAAGTAATCATAGAACAAATACGGAAGGAAGGGAACATGCAAGCAAAGTAAGAACAAAAGAATAATAAAAGAGAAACAAGCAGGAGAAAAAAACAGAGCGGGGAAACAAAAGAAAATCAAAGGATGAATGAATGAATGAATGAATGAATGAATGAATGAATGAATGAATGAATGAATGGATGGAGGGGAGAGAGGGGAAAACCAGCATTCTGATCCTGGCATTTGCATGCAAAACGCATTATGTTTATGGTTCGTGACGATTGTTCAATCCATCCGGCCTGTGACTCTGGTTTCCTGTTTGCTCTCAGCTCGGACGAACGTGACAGATCAACTCAGACAAACTTGACTAGGAGTCCTAGGATCCGACACGACTGTCGTTTGTCGTGACAGTGGAGAGGGAAGGAGTGAGGGAGATTCAGGGTTGGAATCAACGTCACTCTTCGCTACACGCCCACAAAGGGACTGTACAGCACTGTGGGACACCATTGTTCAGACTGTAAAGCACTGTGGGACAGGCTTGTTGTTGAGACTGTAAAGCACTGTGGGACAGGCTTGTTGTTGAGACTGTAAAGCACTGTGGGACAGGCTTGTTCTTGGGGACTGTAAAGCACTGTGGGACAGCCTTGTTGTTGGGGACTGTAAAGCACTGTGGGACAGCCTTGTTGTTGGGGACTGTACAGCACTGTGGGACAGGCTTGTTGTTGAGACTGTAAAGCACTGTGGGACAGGCTTGTTGTTGGGGACAGTAAAGCACTGTGGGACAGCCTTGTTGTTGGGGACTGTAAAGCACTGTGGACAGCCTTGTTGTTGGGGACTGTACAGCACTGTGGGATAGGCTTGTTGTTGAGACTGTAAAGCACTGTGGGACAGGCTTTTGGTTTGGGGACTGTAAAGCACTGTGGGACAGCCTTGTTGTTGGGGAGTGTAAGCACTGTGGGACAGGCTTGTTGTTGGGGACTGTAAAGCACTGTCGGACAGGCTTGTTGTTGGGGACTGTACAGCACTATGGGACAGCCTTGTTGTTTGAGGACTGTAAATTACTGTGTGACAGCCTTGTTGTTGGGGACTGTAAAGCACTGTGGGACAGCCTTGTTGTTGGGGAATGTAAAGCACTGTGGGACAGCCTTGTTGTTGGGACTGTAAAGCACTGTGGGACAGCCTTGTTGTTGGGGACTGTAAAGCACTGTGGGACAACCTGGTTGTTGGGGACTGTACAGCACTGTGGGACAACCTTGTTGTTTGGGGAATGCAAAGCACTGTGGGACAGCCTTGTTGTTGGGGACTGTAAAGCACTGTGGGACAGCCTTGTTGTTGGGGACTGTAAAGCACTGTGGGACAGCCTTGTTGTTGGGGACTGTAAAGCACTGTGGGACAGGCTTGTTGTTGGGGACTGTACAGCACTTTGGGACAGCCTTGTTGTTGGGGACTGTAAATCACTGTGGGACAGCCTTGTTGTTGGGGACTGTACAGCACTGTGGGACAGCCTTGTTGTTGAGGTCTGTAAAGCACTGTGGGACAGCCTTGTTGTTGGGGACTGTGAAGCACTGTGGGACAGGCTTGTTGTTGGGGACTGTACAGCACTATGGGACAGCCTTGTTGTTTGAGGACTGTAAAGTACTGTGTGACAGCCTTGTTGTTGGGGACTGTAAAGCACTGTGGGAAAGGCTTGTTGTTGGGGACAGTAAAGCACTGTGGGACAGCCTTGTTGTTGGGGACTGTAAAGCACTGTGGGACAGCCTTGTTGTTGGGGACTGTACAGCACTGTGGGATAGGCTTGTTGTTGAGACTGTAAAGCACTGTGGGACAGGCTTTTGGGTTTTGGGGGCTGTAAAGTACTGTGGGACAGCCTTGTTGTTGGGGACTGTAAAGCACTGTGGGACAGGCTTGTTGTTGGGGACTGTAAAGCACTGTGGGACAGGCTTGTTGTTGGGGACTGTACAGCACTATGGGACAGCCTTGTTGTTTGAGGACTGTAAAGTACTGTGTGACAGCCTTGTTGTTGGGGACTGTAAAGCACTGTGGGACAGCCTTGTTGTTGGGGAATGTAAAGCACTTTGGGACAGCCTTGTTGTTGGGGACTGTAAAGCACTGTGGGACAGCTTTGTTGTTGGGGACTGTAAAGCACTGTGGGACAACCTGGTTGTTGGGGACTGTACAGCACTGTGGGACAACCTTGTTGTTTGGGGAATGCAAAGCACTGTGGGACAGCCTTGTTGTTGGGGACTGTAAAGCACTGTGGGACAGCCTTGTTGTTGGGGACTGTAAAGCACTGTGGGACAGCCTTGTTGTTGGGGACTGTAAAGCACTGTGGGACAGGCTTGTTGTTGGGGACTGTACAGCACTTTGGGACAGCCTTGTTGTTGGGGACTGTAAAGCACTGTGGGACTGCCTTGTTGTTGGGGACTGTACAGCACTGTGGGACAGCCTTGTTGTTGAGGACTGTAAAGCACTGTGGGACAGCCTTGTTGTTGGGGACTGTGAAGCACTGTGGGACAGCTTGTTGTTGGGGACTGTACAGCACTATGGGACAGCCTTGTTGTTTGAGGACTGTAAAGTACTGTGTGACAGCCTTGTTGTTGGGGACTGTAAAGCACTGTGGGACAGCCTTGTTGTTGGGGAATGTAAAGCACTGTGGGACAGCTTTGTTGTTGGGGACTGTAAAGCACTGTGGGACAGCCTTGTTGTTGGGGACTGTAAAGCACTGTGGGACAACCTGGTTGTTGGGGACTGTACAGCACTGTGGGACTGCCTTGTTGTTGGGGACTGTAAAGCACTGTGTGACAGCCTTACTGGGGACTGTAAAGCACTGTGGGACAGCCTAGTTGTTGTGGACTGTAAAACACTGTGGGACAGCCTTGTTGGGGACTGTAAAGGACTATGGGACAGCCTTGTTTTTGTGGACTGTACAGCACTGTGGGACAGCCTTGTTGTTGCGAACTGTACAGCACTGTGGGATAGGCTTGTTGTTGAGACTGTAAAGCACTGTGGGACAGGCTTTTGGTTTGGGGACTGTAAAGCACTGTGGGACAGCCTTGTTGTTGGGGACTGTAAAGCACTGTGGGACAGGCTTGTTGTTGGGGACTGTAAAGCACTGTGGGTCAGCCTTGTTGTTGGGGACTGTAACGCACTGTGGGACAGCCTTGTTGTTGCGGACTGTGAAGCACTGTGGGACAGGCTTCTTGTTGGGGACTGTAAAGCACTGTGGGACAGCCTTGTTGTTGGGGACTGTAAACCTGTGGGACAGCCTTGTTGTTGGGGACTGTAAAGCACTGTGGGACAGCCTTGTTGTTGGGAATTGTACAGCACTGTGGGACAGCCTTGTTGTTGGGGACGAAACACCACTGTGGGACAGCCTTGTTGTTGCGAACTGTACAGCACTGTGGGATAGGCTTGTTGTTGAGACTGTAAAGCACTGTGGGACAGGCTTTTGGTTTGGGGACTGTAAAGCACTGTGGGACAGCCTTGTTGTTGGGGACTGTAAAGCACTGTGGGACAGGCTTGTTGTTGGGGACTGTAAAGCACTGTGGGACAGCCTTGTTGTTGGGGACTGTAAAGCACTGTGGGACAGCCTTGTTGTTGCGGACTGTGAAGCACGGTGGGACAGGCTTGTTGTTGGGGACTGTAAAGCACTGTGGGACAGCTTGTTGTTGGGGACTGTAAAGTACTGTGTGACAGCCTTGTTGTTGGGGACTGTAAAGCACTGTGGGACAGCCTTGTTGTTGGGGAATGTAAAGCACTTTGGGACAGCCTTGTTGTTGGGGACTGTAAAGCACTGTGGGACAGCCTTGTTGTGGGGACTGTAAAGCACTGTGGGACAACCTTGTTGTTGGGGACTGTACAATACTGTGGGACACCTTGTTGTTTGGGGACTGCAAAGCACTGTGGGACAGCCTTGTTGTTGGGGACTGTAAAGCACTGTGGGCAGCCTTGTTGTTAGGGACTGTAAAGCACTGTGGGACAGCCTTATTGTTGGGAATTGTACAGCACTGTGGGACAGCCTTGTTGTTGGGGACGAAACAGCACTGTGGGACAGCCTTATTGTTGGGGACTGTACAGCACTGTGGGATAGGCTTTGTTGTTGAAACTGTAAAGCACTGTGGACAGGCTTTTGGTTTGGGGACTGTAAAGCACTGTGGGACAGCCTTGTTGTTGGGGACTGTAAAGCACTGTGGGACAGGCTTGTTGTTGGGGACTGTAAAGCACTGTGGGACAGCCTTGTTGTTGGGGACTGTAACGCACTGTGGGACAGGCTTGTTGTTGGGGACTGTACAGCACTTTGGGACAGCCTTGTTGTTGGGGACTGTAAAGCACTGTGGGACAGCCTTGTTGTTGGGGACTGTACAGCACTGTGGGACAGCCTTGTTGTTGAGGACTGTAAAGCACTGTGGGACAGCCTTGTTGTTGGGGACTGTGAAGCACTGTGGGACAGGCTTGTTGTTGGGGACTGTACAGCACTATGGGACAGCCTTGTTGTTTGAGGACTGTAAAGTACTGTGTGACAGCCTTGTTGTTGGGGACTGTAAAGCACTGTGGGACAGCCTTGTTGTTGGGGAATGTAAAGCACTGTGGGACAGCCTTGTTGTTGGGGACTGTAAAGCACTGTGGGACAGCCTTGTTGTTGGGGACTGTAAAGCACTGTGGGACAACCTGGTTGTTGGGGACTGTACAGCACTGTGGGACAACCTTGTTGTTTGGGGACTGCAAAGCACTGTGGGACAGCCTTGTTGTTGGGGACTGTAACGCACTGTGGGACAGCCTTGTTGTTGGGGACTGTAAGCACTGTGGGACAGCCTTGTTGTTGGGGGACTGTAAAGCACTGTGGGACAGGCTTGTTGTTGGGAACTGTACAGCACTTTGGGACAGCCTTGTTGTTGGGGACTGTAAAGCACTGTGGGACAGCCTTGTTGTTGGGGACTGTACAGCACTGTGGGACAGCCTTGTTGTTCAGGACTGTAAAGCACTGTGGGACAGCCTTGTTGTTGCGGACTGTGAAGCACTGTGGGACAGGCTTGTTGTTGGGGACTGTACAGCACTATGGGACAGCCTTGTTGTTGGGGACTGTAAAGTACTGTGTGACAGCCTTGTTGTTTGGGGACTGTAAAGCACTGTGGGACAGCCTTGTTGTTGGGGAATGTAAAGCACTGTGGGACAGCCTTGTTGTTGGTGACTGTAAAGCACTGTGGGACAGCCTTGTTGTTGGGGACTGTAAGCACTGTGGGAAAACCTTGTTGTTGGGGACTGTACAGCACTGTGGGACAACCTTGTTATTTGGGGACTGCAAAGCACTGTGGGACAGCCTTGTTGTTGGGGACTGTAAAGCACTCCGGGACAGCCTTGTTGTTGGGGACTGTAAAGCACTGTGGGACAGCCTTGTTGTTGGGGACTGTAAAGCACTGTGGGACAGGCTTGTTGTTGGGAACTGTACAGCACTTTGGGACAGCCTTGTTGTTGGGACTGTAAAGCACTGTGGGACAGCCTTGTTGTTGGGGACTGTACAGCACTGTGGGACAGCCTTGTTGTTGAGGACTGTAAAGCACTGTGGGACAGCCTTGTTGTTGCGGACTGTGAAGCACTGTGGGACAGGCTTGTTGTTGGGGACTGTACAGCACTATGGGACAGCCTTGTTGTTTGGGGACTGTAAAGTACTGTGTGACAGCCTTGTTGTTGGGGACTGTAAAGCACTGTGGGACAGCCTTGTTGTTGGGGAATGTAAAGCACTGTGGGACAGCCTTGTTGTTGGGGACTGTAAAGCACTGTGGGACAGCCTTGTTGTTGGGGACTGTAAAGCACTGTGGGACAACCTTGTTGTTGGGGACTGTACAGTACTGTGGGACAACCTTGTTGTTTGGGGACTGCAAAGCACTGTGGGACAGCCTTGTTGTTGGGGACTGTAAAGCACTGTGGGACAGCCTTGTTGTTGGGGACTGTAAAGCACTGTGGGACAGCCTTGTTGTTGGGAATTGTACAGCACTGTGGGACAGCCTTGTTGTTGGGGACGAAACAGCACTGTGGGACAGCCTTGTTGTTGCGAACTGTAGAGCACTGTGGGACAGTCTTATTGTTGGGGACTGTAAGTACTGTGGGACAGCCCTATTGTTGTGGACTGTAAATCACTGTGGGACAGCTTTGTTGTTGGGGTACTGTAAAGCACTGTGGGACAGCCTTGTTGTGGACTGTAAAGCACTGTGGGACAGCCTTGTTGTTGGGGACTGTACAGCACTGTGGGACAGCCTTGTTGTTGGGGACTGTAAAGTACTGTGGGACAGCCTTTCTGTGGACTGTAAAGCACTGTGGGACAGCCTTACTGGGGACTGTAAAGCATTGTGGGACAGCCTAGTTGTTGTGGACTGTAAAACACTGTGGGACAGCCTTGTTGGGGACTGTAAAGGACTATGGGACAGCCTTGTTTTTGTGGACTGTAACGCACTGTGGGACAGCCTTGTGGTTGAGGACTGTACAGCACTGTGGACAGCCTTGTGGTTGAGGACTGTACAGCACTGTGGGACAGCCTTGTTGTTGAGGACTGTAAAGCACTGTGGGACAGCCTTGTTGGTGAGGACTGTACAGCACTGTGGGACAGCCTTGTTGTTGGGACGGTACACCACTGTGGGACAGCCTTGTTGTTGGGCACTGGAAAGCACTGTGGGACAGCCCTGTTGTTGGGGACGGTACAGCACTGTGGGACAGCCCTGTTGTTGGGGAACGGTACAGCACTGTGGGACTGCCTTGTTGTTGGGGACGGTACAGCACTGTGGGACAGCCTTGTTGTTGGGGACTGTAAAGCACTGTGGGACAGCCTTGTTGTTGGTGACTGGAAAGCACTGTGGGACAGCCTTGTTGTTGGGGACTGTACAGCACTGTGGGACAGCCTTGTTGGGGACTGTAAAGCACTGTGGGACAGCCTTCTTGTTGGGGACTGTAAAGCACTGTGGGACAGCCTTGTTGGGGAGTATAAAACACTGTGGGACAGCCTTGTTGTTGGGGACTGTAAAGCACTGTGGGACAGCCTTGTTGTTGGGGACTGTAAAGCACTGTGGGACAGCCTTGTTATTGGGGACTGTAAAGCATTGTGGGACAGCCTTGTTGTTGGGGACTGTACAGCACTGTGGGACTGCCTTGTTGTTGGGGACTGTAAAGCACTGTGTGACAGCCTTGTTGTTGGGGACTGTACAGTACTGTGGGACAGCCTTGTTGTTGAGACTGTAAAGCACTGTGGGACAGCCTTGCTGTGGACTGTAAAGCACAGTGGGACAGCCTTGTTGTTGGGGACTGTAAAGCACTGTGGGACAGCCTTGTTGTTGGGGACTGTAAAGCACTGTGGGACAGCCTTGTTGTTGAGGACTGTAAAGCACTGTGGGACAGCCTTGTTGTTGCGAACTGTACAGCACTGTGGGACAGGCTTGTTGTTGGGGACTGTACAGCACTGTGGGACAGCCTTGTTGTTGGGGACTGTAAAGTACTGTGGGACAGCCTTGTTGTTGGGGACTGTAAAGTACTGTGGGACAGCCTTATTGTTGTGGACTGTATAGCACTGTAGGACAGCCTTGTTGTTGAGGGACTGTAAAGCACTGTGGGACAGCCTTGTTGGGGACTGTAAAGGACTATGGGACAGCTTTGTTGTTGTGGACTGTAACGCACTGTGGGACAGCCTTGCTGTTGAGTACTGTACAGCACTGTGGGACAGCCTTGTTGTTGAGGACTGTAAAGCACTGTGGGACAGCCTTGTTGTTGAGGACTGTACAGCACTGTGGGACAGCCTTGTTGTTGGGGACGGTACAGCACTGTGGGACAGCCTTGTTGTTGGGGACTGTAAAGCACTGTGGGACAGCCTTGTTGTTGGGGACTAGAAAGCACTGTGGGAGAGCCTGTTGTTGGGGACGGTACAGCACTGTGGGACAGCCTTGTTGTTGGGGACGGTACAGCACTGTGGGACAGCCTTGTTGTTGGGGACTGTAAAGCACTGTGGGACAGCCTTGTTGTTGGGACTGGAAAGCACTGTGGGACAGCCTTGTTGTTGGGGACTGTAAAGCACTGTGGGACAGCCTTGTTGTTGGGGACTGTAAAGCACTGTGGGACAGCCCTGTTGGGGACTGTAAAGCACTGTGGGACAGCCTTCTTGTTGGGGACTGTAAAGCACTGTGGGACAGCCTTTTTGGGGAGTATAAAACACTGTGGGACAGCCTTGTTGTTGGGGACTGTACAGCACTGTGGGACAGCCTTGTTGTTGGGGACTGAAAAGCACTGTGGGACAGCCTTGTTATTGGAGACTGTAAAGCATTGTGGGACAGATTTCTTGTTGGGGACGGTTACAGCACTGTGGGACAGCCTTGTTGTTGGGGACTGTACAGCGATGTGGGACTGCCTTGTTGTTGGGGACTGTAAAGCACTGTGGGACAGCCTTGTTGTTGGGGACTGTACAGTACTGTGGGACAGCCTTGTTGTTGAGACTGTAAAGCACTGTGGGACAGCCTTGCTGTGGACTGTAAAGAACTGTGGGACAGCCTTGTTGTTGGTGACTGTAAAGCACTGTGGGACAGCCTTGTTGTTGGGGACTGTAAAGCACTGTGGGACAGCCTTGTTGTTGAGGACTGTAAAGCACTGTGGGACAGCCTTGTTGTTGCGAACTGTACAGCACTGTGGGACAGGCTTGTTGTTGGGGACTGTACAGCACTGTGGGACAGCCTTGTTGTTGGGGACTGTAAAGTACTGTGGGACAGCCTTGTTGTTGGGGACTGTAAAGTACTGTGGGACAGCCTTATTGTTATGGACTGTATAGCACTGTAGGACAGCCTTGTTGTTGGGGGACTGTAAAGAACTGTGGGACAGCCTTGTTGGGGACTGTAAAGGACTATGGGACAGCCTTGTTGTTGTGGACTGTAACGCACTGTGGGACAGCCTTGCTGTTGAGGACTGTACAGCACTGTGGGACAGCCTTGTTGTTGAGGACTGTAAAGCACTGTGGGACAGCCTTGTTGTTGAGGACTGTACAGCACTGTGGGACAGCCTTGTTGTTGGGGACGGTACAGCACTGTGGGACAGCCTTGTTGTTGGGGACTGTAAAGCACTGTGGGAAAGCCTTGTTGTTGGGGACTAGAAAGCACTGTGGGACAGCCCTGTTGTTGGGGACGGTACAGCACTGTGGGACAGCCTTGTTGTTGGGGACGGTACAGCACTGTGGGACGCCTTGTTGTTGGGGACTGTAAAGCACTGTGGGGACAGCCTTGTTGTTGGGGACTGGAAAGCACTGTGGGACAGCCTTGTTGTTGGGGATTGTAAAGCACTGTGGGAAAGCCTTGTTGTTGGGGACTGTAAAGCACTGTGGGACAGCCCTGTTGGGGGACTGTAAAGCACTGTGGGACAGCCTTCTTGTTGGGGACTGTAAAGCACTGTGGGACAGCCTTTTTGGGGAGTATAAACACACTGTGGGACAGCCTTGTTGTTGGGGACTGTAAAGCACTGTGGGACAGCCTTGTTGTTGGGGACTGAAAAGCACTGTGGGACAGCCTTGTTATTGGAGACTGTAAAGCATTGTGGGACAGATTTCTTGTTGGGGACGGTACAGCACTGTGGGACAGCCTTGTTGTTGGGGACTGTACAGCACTGTGGGACTGCCTTGTTGTTGGGGACTGTAAAGCACTGTGGGACAGCCTTGTTGTTGGGGACTGTAAAGTACTGTGGGACATCCTTGTTGTTGAGACTCTAAAGCACTGTGGGACAGCCTTGTTGTGGACTGTAAAGCACTGTGGGACAGCTCGTTGTTGGGGACTGTAAAGCACTGTGGGACAGCCTTGTTGTTGGGGACTGTAAAGCACTGTGGGACAGCCTTGTTGTTGAGGACTGTAAAGCACTGTGGGACAGCCTTGTTGTTGCGAACTGTACAGCACTGTGGGACAGGCTTGTTGTTGGGGACTGTACAGCACTGTGGGACAGCCTTGTTGTTGGGGACTGTAAAGAACTGTGGGACAGCCTTGTTGTTGAGACTGTAGAGCACTGTGGGACAGCCTTGCTGTGGACTGTAAAGCACTGTGGGACAGCCTTGCTGGGGACTGTAAAGCACTGTGGGACAGCCTAGTTGTTGTGGACTGTAAAACACTGTGGGACAGCCTTGTTGGGGACTGTAAAGGACTATGGGACAGCCTTGTTGTTGGGATGGAAAGCACTGTGGGACAGCCTTGTTGTTGGGGACTGTAAGCACTGTGGGAAAGCCTTGTTGTTGGGGACTGTAAAGCACTGTGGGACAGCCTGTTGGGGACTGTAAAGCACTGTGGGACAGCCTTCTTTTTGGGGACTGTAAAGCACTGTGGGACAGCCTTTTTGGGGAGTATAAAACACTGTGGGACAGCCTTGTTGTTGGGGACTGTAAAGCACTGTGGGACAGCCTTGTTGTTGGGGACTGAAAGCACTGTGGGACAGCCTTGTTATTGGGGACTGTAAAGCATTGTGGGACAGATTTCTTGTTGGGGACGGTACAGCACTGTGGGACAGCCTTGTTGTTGGGGACTGTACAGCACTGTGGGACTGCCTTGTTGTTGGGGACTGTAAAGCACTGTGGGACAGCCTTGTTGTTGGGGACTGTAAAGTACTGTGGGACATCCTTGTTGTTGAGACTCTAAAGCACTGTGGGACAGCCTTGTTGTGGACTGTAAACCATGTGGGACAGCCTCGTTGTTGGGACTGTAAAGCACTGTGGGACAGCCTTGTTGTTGGGGACTGTAAGCACTGTGGGACAGCCTTGTTGTTGAGGACTGTAAAGCACTGTGGGACAGCCTTGTTGTTGCGAACTGTACAGCACTGTGGGACAGGCTTGTTGTTGGGGACTGTACAGCACTGTGGGACAGCCTTGTTGTTGGGGACTGTAAAGAACTGTGGGACAGCCTTGTTGTTGAGACTGTAGAGCACTGTGGGACAGCCTTGCTGTGGACTGTAAAGCACTGTGGGACAGCCTTGCTGGGGACTGTAAAGCACTGTGGGACAGCCTAGTTGTTGTGGACTGTAAACACTGTGGGACAGCCTTGTTGGGGACTGTAAAGGACTATGGGACAGCCTTGTTGTTGTGGACTGTAACGCACTGTGGGACAGCCTTGTTATTGGGGACTGTAAAGCATTATGGGACAGCCTTGTTGTTGGGGACGGTACAGCACTGTGGGACAGCCTTGTTGTTGGGGACTGTACAGCACTGTGGGACAGCCTTGTTGTGGGGACTGTAAAACACTGTGGGAACGCCTTGTTGTTGGGACTGTAAAGTACTGTGGGACAGCCTTGTTGTTGAGACTGTAAAGCACTGTGGGACAGCCTTGCTGTGGACTGTAAAGAACTGTGGGACAGCCTTGCTGGGGACTGTAAAGCACTGTGGGACAGCCTAGTTGTTGTGGACTGTAAAACACTGTGGGACAGCCTTGTTGTTGGGGACTGTAAAGCACTGTGGGACAGCCTTGTTGTTGGGGACTGTAAAGCACTGTGGGACAGCCTAGTTGTTGGGGACTGTAAAGCACTGTGGGACCGCCTTGTTGTTGGGGACTGTAAAGTACTGTGGGACAGCCTTGTTGGTGAGACTGTAGAGCACTGTGGGACAGCCTTGCTGTGGACTGTAAAGCACTGTGGGAAACCCTTGCTGGGACTGTAAAGCACTGTGGGACAGCCTAGCTGTTGTGGACTGTAAAACACTGTGGGACAGCCGTGTTGGGGACTGTAAAGACTATGGGACAGCCTTGTTGTGTGGACTATAACGCACTGTGGGACACCCTTGTTGTTGAGGACTGTATAGCACTGTGGGACAGCCTTGTTGTTGAGGACTGTACAGCACTGTGGGACAGCCTTGTTGTTGAGGACTGTACAGCGCTGTGGGACAGCCTTGTTGTTGGGGACTGTACAGCACTGTGGACAGCCTTGTTGTTGGGGATTGTAAAGCACTGTGGGACAGCCTTGTTGTTGGGGACTGTAAAGCACTGTGGGACAGCCTTGTTGGTGAGTATAAGCACTGTGGGACAGCCTTGTTGTTGGGGACTGTAAAGCACTGTGGGACAGCCTTGTTGTTGGGGACTGTAAAGCACTGTGGGACAGCCTTGTTGTTGGGGACTGTAAAGCATTGTGGGACAGCCTTGTTGTTGGGGACGGTACAGCACTGTGGGACAGCCTTGTTGTTGGGGACTGTACAGCACTGTGAAACAGCCTTGTTGTTGGGGACTGTATAGCACTGTGGGACAGCCTTGTTGGGGACTGTAAAGCACTGTGGGTCAGCCTTGTTGTTGTGGACTGTACAGCACTGTGGGACAGCCTTGTTGTTCGGGACTGTAAAGCACTGTGGGTTAGCCCTGTTGTTGGGGACGGTACAGCACTGTGGGACAGCGTTGTTGTTGGGGACTGTAAAGTACTGTGGGACAGCCTTGTTGTTGGGGACTGTAAAGCACTGTGGGACAGCCTTGTTGTTGAGGACTGTACAGTACTGTGAAACAGCCTTGTTGTTGTGGACTGTAAAGCACTTTGGGACAGCCTTGTTGTTTAGGACTGTAAGGCACTGTGGGACAGCCTTGTTGTTGGGGACGGTGCAGCATTGTGGGACAGCCTTGTTGTTGGGGACGTACAGCACTGTGGGACAGCCTTGTTGTTGGGGACTGTACAGCATTGTGGGACAGCCTTGTTGTTGGTGACTGTAAAGCACTGTGGGACAGCCTTGTTGTTGGGGACTGTAAAGCACTGTGGGACAACCTTGTTGTTGGGGACTGTAAAGCACTGTGGGACAGCCTTGTTGTTGGGGACTGTAAAGCACTGTGGGACAGCCTTTTTGTTGGGGACTGTACAGCACTTTGGGACAGGCTTGTTGTTGGGGACTGTAAAGCACTGTGGGACAGCCTTGTTTTTGGGGACTTTAAAGCACTGTGGGACAGCCCTGTTGTTAGGGACGGTACAGCACTGTGGGACCGCCTTGTTGTTCAGGACTGTACAGCACTGTGGGACAACCTTGTTGTTGGGGACTGTAAAGCACTGTGGGACAGCCTTGTTGTTGTGGACGACTGTAAAGCACTGTGGGACAGCCTTGTTGTTGGGGACTGTAAAGCACTGTGGGACAGCATTGTTGTTGTGGACGACTGTAAAGCACTGTGGGACAGCCTTGTTGTTGGGGCCTTGTTGTTGTGGACGACTGTAAAGCACTGTGGGACAGCCTTGTTGTTGGGGACTGTAAAGCACTGTGGGACAGCCTTGTTGTTGTGGACGACTGTAAAGCACTGTGGGACAGCCTTGTTGTTGGGGACTGTACAGCACTATGGGACAGCCTTGTTGTTGGAGACTGTACAGCACTGTGGGACAGCCTTGTTGTTGGGGACTGTAAAGCACTGTGGGACAGCCCTGCTGTTGGGGACTGTAAAGCACTGTGGGACAGCCCTGTTGTTGGGGACTGTAAAGCACACAAAAACGTTTGCGGAAAACAAACAAAAACGTTTGGGGGAAAAGTGTGTCAAGAAAGATAGCACACTAAGAAGTAAATATTTCACACGTCATGTCCAGCTGACGTGTTCACCATTGTTCATTTGCCCTCCACCATATCAAGTCCTGACCTTCTCCGTCAGGTCTGCATGTATTCTGCTTGCATGAAATTACACAAAGTGACAACACTTTATCTTATTTTACTGATGGGCTATCATGCGCCTCTGACTATTTTTGTCCCCCACTCCGTATCTCTCTCTCTCTCTCCTCTCCTCTCTCTCTCTCTCTCTCTCTCTCTCTCTCTCTCTCTCTCTCTCTCTCTCTCTCTCTTTCTCTCTCTCTCTCTATCCCCCCCCAATCTAGCAATTTTCTGTGTATTGTATGTTTTCTTTTCTCTTCTTTCGGTTTGCGTTTTATGTCAGTTTATTTTTTCCAATACTCTCTTTGTTATAGCACTAAGAACCGCATTATGATTGTCTTACACCAGTTGTCTATGTCTTTCATCTTAATTGTATCCTTGTGTTCATAATATTTGTTTTCATACCATACTCTTCTGGGGGTTTTTCTCCTAAATTTTCTTTTGCACTATATTGTTCTACATGCATTGTCTCCCTTCCTACTCTCTCTCTCTCTCTCTCTCTCTCTCTATCTCTCTCTCCTCTCTCTCTCTCTCTCTCTCTCTCTCTCTCTCTCTCATCCAATTATTAGTTGTGCATTCAAAGTTTTCGTTTTTGAGTTAATTTAGTTAGGTTTTTTTCCTCACTTGTGCCTTTCGTTATTGTATCAAGTACCGCATTTTTCTTACTTCAGTTTTTGTCTTTCATCTTTACTGTGTCCTAGTATCTAGTATTCAAAATATTTTCTTTACATGACATGGTTGTTTTCTATGTATTGGCTCCTCCCCCCCCCCCCATCCTCTCTCTCTCTCTCTCTCTCTCTCTCTCTCTCTCTCTCTCTCTCTCTCTCTCTCTCTCTCTCTCTCTCTCAAACACTCCCCTAACACCTTTTCCAAACGCACACTGTTTCTCCCTTCCACCCCCCACCCCCCCACCCCACTCCTTCCTAATCATCACAGACGGCATTTTCTGATACTTTCCTTCGCATGTGGGGCCCTGCCAGGGCGACAACTTGCATCAAGATATTAACCTGCTCCGTCTTCTGTCCACGTCCTGTGGGGCCCTGTCAGGTTGACACTTTGGTTCAAGATATTAACCTGCTCCCTCTTCCGTACACTTCCAGGGGCAGGAATTCATCGGAGCGAGAAATGAAGGCCAGAGACAAAGGGGAGGTAAAGTCTGCTCCCTGGCTTGGGCATGTTCCAGGACGAATGGTTGGATTCCACTGCAGAGCTTTGGGACACACTGTATGTTTTGTAATATAACACTGGCACACGGCACACCAGTCGTCTGTGATTGTGTGCTTACAACAAACCTGTATATCGTGTCTCGAATCGTACACAACAGCACATCCCAGAGTGACAGCCAAATCCACATCACTGCATTTGGCTGTTTGCGTTGTGGATTACTTGAACTTTAAAGAAGACCAAACAAAACCAGCAACCTTGGCTACCACGCAGGCACCATTAAGTGGATGAAACTCGACTGTGTGGTCCCAGTCTTCCCAACTGAGTCCGCAGTAACTCAACTCTGGGTAGGAGCCGGTCGGGGCAGAAAAACCCACATCACTTCTGATGGGATTCGAACCCACGAGCTCCCAGCCGGGAGTCCGCGACGCTAACCACCACAACCTCCTTTTTAATCGTGTGTGTGTGTGTGTGTGTGTGTGTGTGTGTGTGTGTGTGTGTGTGTGTGTGTGTGTGCGTGTGCGTGTGCGTGTGTGAATGTGTGTGTGTGTGTGAATGTGTATGTATGTATGTATGTGTGTGTGTGTGTGTGTGTGTGTGTGTGTGTGTGTGTGTGTGTGTGTGTGTGTGTGTGTGTGTGTGTGTGTGTGTGTGTGTGTGCGTGCGCGCGCGTGTGTGTGTGTGCGTGTGTGTGCGTGTGTGCGTGCGTGCGTGTGTGTGTGTGTATGCGTGTGTAAGAGGCTCCCCTGGTCACCAGTTTTAAACCGTTAATTCTACAAGTCTGTGAGCTACACAATGGACGTTTTACAGCCCACGTGACCAGCCTGGCTACATTTGGGTTGACGTCAACCATTCCACCATCACCAACACACAGCGCTCACTGACGGCAAGGGGAAACAACAAGGAAAAGGTCACGATGTAAAAGTAAGAAAACCTGTTCACAACACGTCATAGTCAGGTTTCTGCAGTCTTCAACATTGTCTGAACTGAACACCACATTACAGTGTCTGTGCTTTAGCTACTAGTGTGCCAAAGACGGCATCTAAATAGAGGGACCAAGCAGACCACGTCCATTTGTGGGTTCTCAGCCCGTGGCTTCTCTGTTTTGGCTGTCAATTCTATATGCAAAGCATTTCCGGCTTCCTTCATTCCCGCACTGAACATCCACTTTGGTTCAACCATAAAACCAAAACATATAAGCTTACTCTGTATGTGTCTGTGTATAAGACTGTCAATTTTAAATATGAAGAAATGGAACGAAAGTTTAAAAAATATGGGGTCAAAGTGAACATTATCTAACTGACTATGGTTACAGCAGAGACATGCATTCTGAAATTCTGTATCAATGTCCTAATTTCTACCAATGCAGGCAACTTTGCATCACAAATCCGTCATTACGTCCTGGCGGAAAACGCAAAGAAAAGGGGGATAAGAAAGCGGAGGGGAGAGGGGGGAAGTTGGTCGATGTGTACCAGTTTTCCTGATCCTAAATTTCATACCTGTTTGGATATTTGTTTAAACTGACCTTAATTGGCGGATATCGGTGGTGTTGAGAATTTTCAATGTTGTTGTTGTTGATTGAAGTGTCTGCTTGCCACTAATCAGTCTTCTCCCCGGCACTTGTGTCTCAGACCTACGATGAAAGTTACCGACCCCAGTGACAGTACCAGGTGACGTAGTCGACAAACCAGCAATCAAATTAGGTCAGGAGAAGAGGAAAGGGAGCAAGCCTGGTCCCAGCAGAAAACACCCGGTGGTGCTTACAGTGGCACGGTGTATTGGTAACAAGGGAGGTAAAGCCGATTAGCATCACACCATCCCCTCCCACCTGCAGTCCTAGGCGACTATAATCCAAACCAACAATGACCATTACATCTAGTCTTCACTGATCTGACTTTTATCTCCCTTTAATCCCCAACGGCGTGGGTTACGCTCCCGTGTTGTTGCCAGCAAGGGTGTTACAAGGGCAATAAGGCAAACTGTGTAAGAGAGGAGATCCTTTGTTTTGTTACAAGGGCAATAAGGCAAACTGTGTAAGAGAGGAGATCGTTTGTTTTGTTACAAGGGCAATAAGGCAAGCTGTGTAAGAGGGGAGATCATTTGTTTTGTTACAAGGGCAATAAGGCAAACTGTGTAAGAGAGGAGATCATTTGTTTTGTTACAAGGGCAATAAAGCAAACTGTGTAGGAGGGGAGATCATTTGTTTTGTTACAAGGGCAGTAAGGCAAACTGTGTAAGAGAGGAGATCATTTGTTTTGTTACAAGGGCAGTAAGGCAAACTGTGTAAGAGGAGAGATCATTTGTTTTGTTACAAGGGCAATAAGGCAAACTGTGTAAGAGAGGAGATCGTTTGTTTTGTTACAAGGGCAATAAGGCAAACTGTGTAAGAGAGGAGATCATTTGTTTTGTTACAAGGGCAATAAGGCAAACTGTGTAAGAGAGGAGATCATTTAGCTTTGTTACAAGGGCAGTAAGGCAAAATGTGTAAGGCAAACTGTGTAAGAGGGGAGATTATTTGTTTTGTTACAAGGGCAATAAGGCTATCATTTGCTTTGTTACAAGGGCAGTAAGGCAAACTGTGTAAGCCAAACTGTGTAAGAGAGGAGATCATTTGTTTTGTTACAAGGGCAATAAGGCAAACTGTGTAAGAGAGGAGATCATATGTTTTGATACAAGGGCAGTAAGGCAAACTGTCTAAGAGAGGAGATCATTTGTTTTGTTACAAGGGCAGTAAGGCAAACTGTGTAAGAGAGGAGATCCTTTGTTTTGTTACAAGGGCAATAAGGCAAGCTGTGTAAGAGAGGAGATCATTTGTTTTGTTACAAGGGCAGCATGGCAAACTGTGTAAGAGAGGAGATCGTTTGTTTTGTTACAAGGGCAATAAGGCAAGCTGTGTAAGAGGGGAGGTCATTTGTTTTGTTACAAGGGCAATAAGGCAAACTGTGTAAGAGAGGAGATCATTTGTTTTGTTACAAGGGCAATAAAGCAAACTGTGTACGAGGGGAGATCATTTGTTTTGTTACAAGGGCAGTAAGGCAAACTGTGTAAGAGAGGAGATCATTTGTTTGTTACAAGGGCAGTAAGGCAAACTGTGTAAGAGAGGAGATCATTTGTTTTGTTACAAGGGCAATAAGGCAAGCTGTGTAAGAGAGGAGATCATTTGCTTTGTTACAAGGGCAGTTGTTGTTGTTGTTGTCGTACTCTGGCTAAAAGACTCCAGGGATCATCCAAACAGCCGAAGCACTTGAACACTATGGTACAAATGCATCAGCTGGGGATGAGAACATTACGTGTGTGACCGTTTTTGATTACCCCGCCACGTGGGCAGCCACACTCCGACTTCGGGGGATTTTGGAGACTGATAATGTTATGCTAGGAGTTTGTCACAACTGAAGACAATCCCCGCATAACTATGCTGAGCATAACAACATTTTGATGTAGCCTTGGTGTTCTAGCCCATGTCAATTGGCCTGACACAGATTTTAGCCAAGGCAGACAAGGGCAGAAAGGCAAACTGTGTAAGGCAAACTGTGTAAGAGGGAGATTATTTGTTTTGTTACAAGGGCAATAAGGCTATCATTTGCTTTGTTACAAGGGCAGTAAGGCAAACTGTGTAAGGCAAACTGTGTAAGAGGGGAGATCATTGTTTTGTTACAAGGGCAATAAGGCAAGCTGTGTAAGAGAGGAGATCATTTGTTTTGTTACAAGGGCAATAAGGCAAACTGTGCAAGAGAGGAGATCATTTGTTTTGTTACAAGGGCAATAAGACAAACTGTGTAAGAGAGGAGATCATTTGTTTTGTTACAAGGGCAGTAAGGCAAACTGTGTAAGAGAGGAGATCATTTGTTTTGTTACAAGGGCAGTAAGCCAAACTGTGTAAGAGAGGAGATCATTTGTTTTGTTACAAGGGCAGTAAGGCAAACTGTGTAAGAGAGGAGATCATTTGTTTTGTTACAAGGGCAGTAAGGCAAACTGTGTAAGAGAGGAGATCATTTGTTTTGTTACAAGGGCAGTAAGGCAAACTGTGTAAGAGAGGAGATCATAGTTTTGTTACAAGGGCAGTAAGGAAAACTGTGCAAGAGAGGAGATCATTTGTTTTGTTACAAGGGCAATAAGGCAAGCTGTGTAAGAGAGGAGATCATTTGTTTTGTTACAAGGGCAATAAGGCAAACTGTGCAAGAGAGGAGATCATTTGTTTTGTTACAAGGGCAATACGACAAACTGTGTAAGAGAGATCATTTGTTTTGTTACAAGGGCAGTAAGGCAAACTGTGTAAGAGAGGAGATCATTTGTTTTGTTACAAGGGCAGTAAGGCAAACTGTGTAAGAGAGGAGATCATTTGTTTTGTTACAAGGGCAGCATGGCAAACTGTATAAGAGAGGAGATCATTTGTTTTGTTGCAAGGGCAATAAGGCAAACTATGTAAGAGGGGAGATCATTTTTTTTGTTACAGGGGCAGTAAGGCAAACTGTGTAAGACAGGAGATCATTTGTTTTGTTACAAGGGCAATAAGGCAAACTGTGTAGGAGAGGAGATCATTTGTTTTGTTACAAGGGCAATAAGGCAAACTGTGCAAGAGAGGAGATCATTTGTTTTTGTTACAAGGGCATACGACAAACTGTGTAAGAAAGGAGATCATTTGTTTTGTTACAAGGGCAGTAAGGCAAACTGTGTAAGAGAGGAGATCATTTGTTTTGTTACAAGGGCAGTAAGGCAAACTGTGTAAGAGAGGAGATCATTTGTTTTGTTACAAGGGCAGTAAGGCAAACTGTGTAAGAGAGGAGATCATTTGTTTTGTTACAAGGGCAGTAAGGCAAACTGTGTAAGAGAGGAGATCATTTGTTTTGTTACAAGGGCAATAAGGCAAACTGTGTAAGAAGGGGATCATTTGTTTTGTTACAAGGGCAATAAGGCAAACTGTGCAAGAGAGGAGATCATTTGTTTTGTTACAAGGGCAATACGACAAATTGTGTAAGAGAGGAGATCATTTGTTTTGTTACAAGGGCAGTAAGGCAAACTGTGTAAGAGAGGAGATCATTTGTTTTGTTACAAGGGCAGTAAGGCAAACTGTGTAAGAGAGGAGATCATTTTGTTTTGTTACAAGGGCAGTAAGGCAAACTGTGTAAGAGAGGAGATCATTTGTTTTGTTACAAGGGCAGTAAGGCAAACTGTGTAAGAGAGGAGATCATTTGTTTTGTTACAAGGGCAGTAAGGCAAACTGTGTAAGAGAGGAGATCATTTGTTTTGTTACAAGGGCAGTAAGGCAAACTGTGTAAGATAGGAGATCATATGTTTTGTTACAAGGGCAGTAAGGCAAACTGTGTAAGAGAGGAGATCATTTGTTTTGTTACAAGGGCAGTAAGGCAAACTGTGTAGGAGAGGAGATCATTTGTTTGTTACAAGGGCAGTAAGGCAAACTGTGTAAGAGAGGAGATCATTTGTTTAGTTACAAGGGCAGTAAGGCAAACTGTGTAAGAGAGGAGATCAATTGTTTTGTTACAAGGGCAGTAAGGCAAACTGTGTAAGAGAGAGAATCATTTGTTTTGTTACAAGGGCAGTAAGGCAAACTCTGTAAGAGAGGAGATCATTTGTTTTGTTACAAGGGCAGTAAGGCAAACTGTGTAAGAGAGGAGATCATATGTTTGTTACAAGGGCAGTAAGGCAAACTGTGTAAGAGAGGAGATCATTTGTTTTGTTACAAGGGCAGTAAGGCAAACTGTGTAAGAGAGGAGATCAATTGGTTTGTTACAAGGGCAATAAGGCAAGCTGTGTAAGAGGGAAGATCATTTGTTTTGTTACAAGGGCAATAAGGCAAACTGTGTAAGAGAGGAGATCATTTGTTTTGTTACAAGGGCAATAAAGCAAACTGTGTAGGAGGGGAATCATTTGTTTTGTTACAAGGGCAGTAAGGCAAACTGTGTAAGAGAGGAGATCATTTGTTTTGTTACAAGGGCAATAAGGCAAACTGTGTATGAGGAGGAGATCATTTGTTTTGTTACAAGGGCAATAAGGCAAACTGTGTAAGAGAGGAGATCATTTGCTTTGTTACAAGGGCAGTAAGGCAATCTGTGTAAGGCAAACTGTGTAAGAGGGGAGATTATTGTTTTGTTACAAGGGCAATAAGGCTATCATTTGCTTTGTTACAAGGGCAGTAAGGAAAACTGTGTAAGGCAACTGTGTAAGAGGGGAGATCATTTGTTTTGTTACAAGGGCAATAAGGCAAGCTGTGTAAGAGAGGAGATCATTTGTTTTGTTACAAGTGCATTAAGGCAAACTGTGCAAGAGAGGAGATCATTTGTTTTGTTACAAGGGCAATAAGACAAACTGTGTAAGAGAGGAGATCATTTGTTTTGTTACAAGGGCAGTAAGGCAAACTGTGTAAGACAGGAGATCATTTGTTTTGTTACAAGGGCAGTAAGGCCAACTGTGTAAGAGAGGAATCATTTGTTTTGTTACAAGGGCAGTAAGGCAAACTGTGTAAGCGAGGAGATCATTTGTTTTGTTACAAGGGCAGTAAGGCAAACTGTGTAAGAGAGGAGATCATTTGTTTTGTTACAAGGGCAGTAAGGCAAACTGTGTAAGAGAGGAGATCATTTGTTTTGTTACAAGGGCAGTAAGGCAAACTGTGTAAGAGAGGAGATCATAGTTTTGTTACAAGGGCAGTAAAGCAAACTGTGTAAGAGAGGAGATCATTTGTTTGTTACAAGGGCAGTAAGGCAAACTGTGTAAGAGAGGAGATCGTTTGTTTTGTTACAAGGGCAATAAGGCAAGCTGTGTAAGAGAGGAGATCATTTGTTTTGTTACAAGGGCAGCATGGCAAACTGTGTAAGAGAGGAGATCATTTGTTTTGTTGCAAGGGCAATAAGGCAAACTGTGTAAGAGGGGAGATCATTTGTTTTGTTACAAGGGCAGTAAGGCAAACTATGTAAGACAGGAGATCATTTGTTTTGTTACAAGGGCAATAAGGCAAACTGTGTAGGAGAGGAGATCATTTGTTTTGTTACAAGGGCAATAAGGCAAACTGTGCAAGAGAGGAGATCATTTGTTTGTTACAACGGCAATACGACAAACTGTGTAAGAGAGGAGATCATTTGTTTTGTTACAAGGGCAGTAAGGCAAACTGTGTAAGAGAGGAGATCATTTGTTTTGTTACAAGGGCAGTAAGGCAAACTGTGTAAGAGAGGAGATCATTTGTTTTGTTACAAGGACAATAAGGCAAACTGTGTAGGAGAGGAGATCATTTGTTTTGTTACAAGGGCAGTAAGGCAAACTGGGTAAGACAGGAGATCATTTGTTTTGTTACACGGGCAGTAAGGCAAACTGTGTAATAGAGGAGATCATTTGTTTTGTTACAAGGGCAGTAAGGCAAACTGTGTAAGAGAGGAGACCTATGTTTTGTTACAAGGGCAGTAAGGCAAACTGTGTAAGAGAGGAGATCATTTGTTTTGTTACAAGGGCAATAAGGCAAACTGTGTAGGAGAGGAGATCATTTGTTTTGTTACAAGGGCAGTAAGGCAAACTGTGTAAGACAGGAGATCATTTGTTTTGTTACAAGGGCAATAAGGCAAACTGTGTAGGAGAGGAGATCATTTGTTTTGTTACAAGGGCAATAAGGCAAACTGTGCAAGAGAGGAGATCATTTGTTTTGTTACAAGGGCAATAAGACAAACTGTTTAAGAGAGGAGATCATTTGTTTTGTTACACGGGCAGTAAGGCAAACTGTGTAAGAGAGGAGATCATTTGTTTTGTTACAAGGGCAGTAAGGCAAACTGTGTAAGAGAGGAGATCCTATGTTTTGTTACAAGGGCAGTAAGGCAAACTGTGTAAGAGAGGAGATCATTTGTTTTGTTACAAGGGCAATAAGGCAAACTGTGTAGGAGAGGCGATCATTTGTTTTGTTACAAGGGCAGTAAGGCAAACTGTGTAAGACAGGAGATCATTTGTTTTGTTACAAGGGCAATAAAGCAAACTGTGTAGGAGGGAGATCATTTGTTTTGTTACAAGGGCAGTAAGGCAAACTGTGTAAGAGAGGAGATCATTTGTTTTGTTACAAGGGCAATAAGGCAAACTGTGTAAGAGAGGAGATCATTTGTTTTGTTACAAGGGCAATAAGGCAAACTGTGTAAGAGAGGAGATCATTTGCTTTGTTACAAGGGCAGTAAGGCAATCTGTGTAAGGCAAACTGTGTAAGAGGGGAGATTATTTGTTTTGTTACAAGGGCAATAAGGCTATTATTTGCTTTGTTACAAGGGCAGTAAGGCAAACTGTGTAAGGCAAACTGTGTAAGAGGGGAGATCATTTGTTTTGTTACAAGGGCAATAAGGCAAGCTGTGTAAGAGAGGAGATCATTTGTTTTGTTACAAGTGCATTAAGGCAAACTGTGCAAGAGAGGAGATCATTTGTTTTTGTTACAAGGGCAATAAGACAAACTGTGTAAGAGAGGAGATCATTTGTTTTGTTACAAGGGCAGTAAGGCAAACTGTGTAAGACAGGAGATCATTTGTTTTGTTACAAGGGCAGTAAGGCCAACTGTGTAAGAGAGGAGATCATTTGTTTTGTTACAAGGGCAGTAAGGCAAACTGTGTAAGCGAGGAGATCATTTGTTTTGTTACAAGGGCAGTAAGGCAAACTGTGTAAGAGAGGAGATCATTTGTTTTGTTACAAGGGCAGTAAGGCAAACTGTGTAAGAGAGAAGATCATTTGTTTGTTACAAGGGCAGTAAGGCAAACTGTGTAAGAGAGGAGATCATATGTTTTGTTACAAGGGCAGTAAGGCAAACTGTGTAAGAGAGGAGATCATTTGTTTTGTTACAAGGCAGTAAGGCAAACTGTGTAAGAGAGGAGATCGTTTGTTTTGTTACAAGGTAAATAAGGCAAGCTGTGTAAGAGAGGAGATCATTTGTTTTGTTACAAGGGCAGCATGGCAAACTGTGTAAGAGAGGAGATCATTTGTTTTGTTGCAAGGGCAATAAGGCAAACTGTGTAAGAGGGGAGATCATTTGTTTTGTTACAAGGGCAGTAAGGCAAACTGTGTAAGACAGGAGATCATTTGTTTTGTTACAAGGGCAATAAGGCAAACTGTGTAGGAGAGGAGATCATTTGTTTTGTTACAAGGGCAATAAGGCAAACTGTGCAAGAGAGGAGATCATTTGTTTTGTTACAAGGGCAATACGACAAACTGTGTAAGAGAGGAGATCATTTGTTTTGTTACAAGGGCAGTAAGGCAAACTGTGTAAGAGAGGAGATCATTTGTTTTGTTACAAGGGCAGTAAGGCAAACTGTGTAAGAGAGGAGATCATTTGTTTTGTTACAAGGACAATAAGGCAAACTGTGTAGGAGAGGAGATCATTTGTTTTGTTACAAGGGCAGTAAGGCAAACTGGGTAAGACAGGAGATCATTTGTTTTGTTACACGGGCAGTAAGGCAAACTGTGTAATAGAGGAGATCATTTGTTTTGTTACAAGGGCAGTAAGGCAAACTGTGTAAAGAGGAGAATCCTATGTTTTGTTACAAGGGCAGTAAGGCAAACTGTGTAAGAGAGGAGATCATTTGTTTTGTTACAAGGGCAATAAGGCAAACTGTGTAGGAGAGGAGATCATTTGTTTTGTTACAAGGGCAGTAAGGCAAACTGTGTAAGACAGGAGATCATTTGTTTTGTTACAAGGGCAATAAGGCAAACTGTGTAGGAGAGGAGATCATTTGTTTTGTTACAAGGGCAATAAGGCAAACTGTGCAAGAGAGGAGATCATTTGTTTGTTACAAGGGCAATAAGACAAACTGTTTAAGAGAGGAGATCATTTGTTTTGTTACACGGGCAGTAAGGCAAACTGTGTAAGAGAGGAGATCATTTGTTTTGTTACAAGGGCAGTAAGGCAAACTGTGTAAGAGAGGAGATCCTATGTTTTGTTACAAGGGCAGTAAGGCAAACTGTGTAAGAGAGGAGATCATTTGTTTTGTTACAAGGGCAATAAGGCAAACTGTGTAGAGAGGCGATCATTTGTTTTGTTACAAGGGCAGTAAGGCAAACTGTGTAAGACAGGAGATCATTTGTTTTGTTACAAGGGCAGTAAGGCAAACTGTGTAAGAGAGGAGATCATTTGTTTTGTTACAAGGGCAGTAAGGCAAACTGTGTAAGAGAGGAGATCATATGTTTTGTTACAAGGCAGTAAAGGCAAACTGTGTAAGAGAGGAGATCATTTGTTTTGTTACAAGGGCAATACGGCAAACTGTGTAGGAGAGGAGATCATTTGTTTTGTTACAAGGGCAATAAGGCAAACTGTGCAAAAGAGGAGATCATTTGTTTTATTACAAGGGCAATAAGACAAACTGTGTAAGAGAGGAGATCATTTGTTTTGTTACAAGGGCAATAAGGCAAACTGAGTAAGAGAGGAGATCATTTGTTTTGTTACAAGGGCAATAAGGCAAACTGTGTAAGAGAGGAGATCATTTGTTTTTTGACCGTTGCATTGGTAGGCCAGTAAAACGCAGATAAAAAAGGCCAGGAAATGTCTTGTCCCTAGTGACACAGGCGTCAACGGCCAACGAAAAGTGTACATGCTCCCAAAACACAAGAGGAAACGGTAAAAAAGTAAGTGAGCATGTCCTATGTGACACAGGTTATAACGATGAAGGAAACGTGTACATATCCTAAGTGACACAGGTTATAACGATGAAGGAAACGTGTACAATCCTAAGTGACACAGGTTATAACGATGAAGGAAACGTGTACATATCCTAAGTGACACAGGTTATAACGATGAAGGAAAAGTGTACATATCCTAAGTGACATAGGTTAATAACGATGAAGGAAACGTGTACATATCCTAAGTGACACAGGTTACAACAATGAAGGAAAAGTGTACATGTCCTACGTAACACAGGTTATAACGGTCAAGGAAAATTGTACATGTCCTAAGTAACACAGGTTATAACGATGAAGGAAACGTGTACATATCCTAAGTGACACAGGTTATAACGATGAAGGAAAAATGTAATATCCTAGGTGACACAGGTTATGATGGTCAAGGAAAAGTGTACATGTCCTAAGAGATACATCTGATGACAGCCCGGCAAAAGTGTACAAATCCTTTGTGACAGGGGCTAAACGGCCAAAGAAAACTGAGCAAGTCTTTAGTGACACAGAGAAAAGGCCAAGGAAAAATGTACATGTCGTTAGTGATACAGGGGGGGGGGGGGAAAGACTCATAACAGTCCTCATATCCTTAGTGACGCGAAAGATAACGGTAAAGGAGATGCATTTGTCCTAAGTGACACAGGAGGTAATGGCCACATTAAATGCACATGTCCTTAATGACATTCGAGGTCATGGCCAAGAAGAAGTGTATATTATTTTAGTGAGGTAATGGTCAAGAAAAGATGTACATGTCTTTAGTTACAATGGTATTGGCTTAGGGAAAGTGCCATGCCCCTAGTGACACAGAAAACAAACGGCCAAGAAATACGTGGATGTCCTTGTTAGCTAGGGAAAATGCGTCTATTTCTCCTCAGTAACACGGAAGGTTACAGCCAAAGTATGTCTTTAATATCAAAGGAAGTATACACGCCCGTAGGTACACTATAAGTAACGGCCAAGCGAAGATGTACATGTCTTTCGTGACACAGGAGATAACAGCTTTTAAAAAAAAGATATACACAAAAAGAAAATGTCTGTGACATTTTTATTTGATAACACAAAAAACATGACAAAGTGTATTCTGCACTGTATTACTATATCATCGACAAATAACAAAACAACAATATCATCTTAACGTTTTACAGACGGATCAGTAATAAACGATAAAATGCAGGAGCAAGTTTTGTCATCCCTGTACTGAAAATTGAAAATGATATTTTGAAATAATACATTTTCATGGAAAACGACTGTCTAGTACGAAGAAACTCCTGAAAGAGCTCAACAGCAGGTTTGCACAAAAGACACCCCTCCCCCCCCCCCCCCCCCCTCCAATCCCTTTCAGACAAGTGCTTCGGCCAGAGCTGCTTACACTCTAAGGAGGCCTGGTGACATCCAGGTCATGACTCCCAGACGCCCTTCTGCTGCCAGATGTTTTTTGGATGATTTTCCTGGCGCTGTCTATTTTACCGTAGATATCAAGGCTCTAGATGATACGATTAACCTTCTAGTGACAGTCTCTAGAATTCTACTGTTTTGTTGATTCAAAATCTGTTTTGAGCATTCTGTAGTCATGCCATATGGAGAGAAGACCTGATACAATCATCAAAGTAGGTCATCTCCTACCTCCCCTGGGACCCAGTGGACAGAGGTCAGTTCCTGTCGTGTTCTGCCTATGGCGGTTTGTATGGCAACAAATCAGCAGACAAGACATCAAAACGTTGCCTTGCAAATTCCAAAAGCTCGACAAAATTGATCTGAACTTCAGTAAATAAGCTGATGCCTGTTCTTTGTTGTCAGCTTCTTGGGCAAGTCTGCATGAAAAGAAGATCCTTACTCTCAAGAGGCAGACAGCCTTTTCCGTTGATATAATAACACAGAATTTGTCTAATTCATCTTTATAGTAAGTCGGATCAGTCAGTTTAATTGATTTTTGCCCTCAACTGAATGTAATACGACAAAATATCAAAGTGAAGTAACATAAATCATAGGTATATAAAAAAAATTCCTAATGTCTACAACCACAAAGTAGTTCACCAGTGGATATAAAAAAAGGTAGAAAAAACACTTGAACCCACTTGGGAGGAGAAGAACTGGGTACTTCGGTTCGTAGAACCTTCAAAGCAGCTAAAGAGAGCGGGTGCAGCTTCAACACAAGTCACTGTCACTGCAGGAAAAAAATTATGACGTCGATGGAATATCTCGGTGACGAAATACATTATGACGTATGGCTATACTGCAGGGGGTGGTGTGGGTGGGGGTGGTAGTTGGAAAAAGAGGTGAGAAAGAATCTAGATAGTGAGGGGAAGGGGGATGGTGAAGATGAGGGGGGGGGGGGAGGGAGAGGGAGCAAATAGGAAAAATGGGGAGAGGAGGGGGAGTAGGGATAGCTGTGATTTGATCTAGTCTTTAATGTTGAGGCCATCTGGCGCTGTGGTACCCAGATGGTGGATGATCTTTTTCTCCATGTTTTTTCTCTTTAAGAAGTCTAGTTCACCAGTGTTTTCTACAATAATTATTGTTCAAAGGCAATGGTCATTCCGATGAGACTTGGATTTGGGGAAATGAATTATTGTCTTCTCAATGAAATTGCTGCACGCCTAGAACATGGCCCTGTTCCCCTATCGTTCTAACAACCAAACTGTCGTTCACACAGTCTCTTTCTTCGTGTTTATTCCATGTTGTTTCAATTTCTGTTTTCATTTCAGTTTTTATTTAAATTCTTTGCATGAAATCGTGGTGTTCATATCAAGTTTTCTCTCTCTCTCTCTCTCTCTCTCTCCTCTCTCTCTCCTCTCTCTCTCTCTCTCTCTCTCTCTCTCTCTCTCTCTCTCTCTCCTCTCTCTCTCTCTCTCTCCCCTCTCTTCTCTCTCTCTCTCTCTCTCTTCTCTCTCTCTCTCTCCGATCATCTAATATCACCAAGAGGAAGGATGTTTAACCCTCCCGACACAATAGCGGGCGAACTGCGGGTGTTCCACTTGATCTTTTAAGTCTTGGAATGTCTTTCACAATAAACAATACCATCTACTTTGGTTTGGCACAGGCATACCTCCCAGGTGGAAACGAATCATCTACAAATTGCATTTTCGGCCTCCAACATCTCGGCTTGGTTAACCCGTTATGACAGTGACTGAGGGATAAGAGCTAGAGTTGTGAATGGTCTGCTCAATGTAGATATTTCGAAACCTTTTGACAGATCGTGGTTAATGCCATTTTTCTTCCTGAACACATGCAAAACCTGGTACACTTACATGACATTTTTTCTAAAATGAAAAAATATGAAGACCGTTTTTAAAACCTGAAAATCTTGTTAATTGATGAAAATCAATCAATTCTAATCTTGCAGCTACTGTTTATGACGTACTCAGCCTTACATGCAATTACCAGACACATTCCCAGCCTTACCAGCAATTCCCAGACACCTTCCCAGCCTTACACGCCATTCCCAGTGACATTCCTGACCTTACAGCCATTCCCAGTGACATTCCTAACCTTACGGACATTCCTAGTGACTTTCCAAACCTTACAATCATTCCTACTCACACTCGACATTCCTAGTGGTATTCCTAACATTACAGCCATTCCCAGTGACATTCCTAACTTTACAGCCATTCCCAATGACATTCCTGACTTTACAGCCATTCCCAGTGACATTCCTAACTTTACAGCCATTTCCAGTGACATTCCTGACCTTACAGCCATTCCCAATGACATTCCTAACTTTACAGCCATTCCCAGTGACATTCCTAACTTTACAGCCATTCCCAATGACATTCCTAACTTTACAGCCATTCCCAGTGACATTCCTAACCTTAAATCTATTCCCAATCCTGACCATACAGCCATTTCCAGTGGTATTCGTAACTTTACAGCCATTCCCAGTGACATTCCTAACCTTAAAGCCATTCCCAGTGACAATCCTGACCTTACAGCCATTCCCAGTGACATTCCTAACCTTACAGCCATTCCCAGTGACATTCCTAACTATTCCCAGTGACATTCCTAACTTTACAGCCATTCCCAGTGACATTCCTAACTTTACAGCCATTCCCAGTGACATTCCTGACCTTACAGCTATTCCCAGTGACATTCCTAACTTTACAGCCATTCCCAGTGACATTCCTAACTTTACAGCCATTCCCAGTGACATTCCTAGCTTTACAGCCATTCCCAATGACATTCCTGACTTTACAGCCATTCCCAGTGACATTCCTAACTTTACAGCCATTCCCAGTGACATTCCTGACCTTACAGCCATTCCCAACGACATTCCTAACTTTACAGCCATTCCCAGTGACATTCCTAAGTTTACAGCCATTCCCAATGACATTCCTAACTTTACAGCCATTCCCAGTGACATTCCTAACCTTAAAGCCATTCCCAATCCTGACCATACAGCCATTTCCAGTGGTATTCTTAACTTTACAGCCATTCCCAGTGACATTCCTAACCTTAAAGCCATTCCCAGTGACAATCCTGACCTTACAGCCATTCCCAGTGACATTCCTAACCTTACAGCCATTCCCAGTGACATTCCTAACTATTCCCAGTGACATTCCTAACTTTACAGCCATTCCCAGTGACATTCCTAACTTTACAGCCATTCCCAGTGACATTCCTAACCTTACAGCTATCCCCAGTGACATTCCTAACTTTACAGCCATTCCCAGTGACATTCCTAACCTTACGGACATTCCTAGTGACTTTCCAAACCTTACAGTCATTCCGCGTCACACTCGACATTCCTAGTGACATTCCTAACCTTAAAGCCATTCCCAGTGACATTCCTAATTTTACAGCCATTCCCAGTGACGTTCCTAACTTTCCAGCCATTCCCGGTGACATTCCTAACTTTACAGCCATTCCCGTGACATTCCTGACCTTACAGCCATTTCCAGTGGTGTTCCTAACTTTACAGCCATTCCCAGTGACATTCCTAACTTTACAGCCATCCATAGTGACATTCCTAACTATACAGCCATTCCCAGTGACATTCCTGACCTTAGAGCCATTCTCAGTGACGTTCCTAACTTTACAACCATTCCCAGTGATATTCCTAACTTTACAGCCATCCCTAGTGACATTCCTAACTTTACAGCCATTCCCAGTGACATTCCTAACTTTACAGCCATTCCCAGTGACATTCCTAACTTTACAGCCATTGCCAGTGATATTCCTAACTTTACAGCCATCCCTAGTGACATTCCTAACTTTACAGCCATTCCCAGTGACATTCCCAGCCTTTCTGCCATTCCCAGTTTAACATAGTCTTGTTGGGAATCTTTCAAGAAAGAACGATCGTGTCTGATTCCTGTGTTACCCACAAAGTTGGCATTGATTCCCTCTGGATTCTACCTCGTGTCAGTGTCTCTGTTTTGCCTTCTAAATGGACAGGTGGTCTCAAAGGGTTTCCATGATTTTTCTTTCAAATACCTATGCGGGTCATTATCTATCATTCCGCATTGCTGCTTTGTTCTTGAAATCATTTAGGTGTTCGTGGTGGAGAGCACAGCTGAATGAGTGATGTGTTCGTGCGTGCGTGCGTGTGCGCACGTACGTGCGTGTGCGTGCGTGTGTGTGCATGTGTGTGCATGTGGTGTGTGTGTGTGTGTGTGTGTGTGTGTGTGTGTGTGTGTGTGTGTGTGTGTGTGTGTGTGTGTGTGTGTGTGTGTGTGTGTGTGTGCGCGCGGATGATAGTACATGAGTGTGTAGTTATTGCTGTTGTTGTTCTTGTTGTTGTGGTGGTGGTGGTGGTTGTCCTCGTTGTTGCCACCCCTTTTCTGTTATTCTTTTTATTGCCGATTGGACTTTGTCACTATCTTCATTGACAACGAAATATTACTCAGGTGTGTGAATCTTAGCTGGGTTTTTTTTTATCTCCATCAATTTTAAGATCTTGTACACACATACATCTTACTTGACAATGCTGTATACATCTCTTCTAACCATATTCTTTTTCTTCTTCTTCGTACACTCAGACAGTAACCCCAGAGGCACTGATGAAGGCTGCTGTACGGCGGAGGTCCCCCAGAAAACCATAGACCTTCTCCCTCGTCATTGTGTTGGCAGGCCATGTCTCTGTTCTTAGCTTTTTATATGTGGGACATTTCATGCCATATGGTATCAGACATTCAAGGATTTAAATGACCAGGTCATGTTTGTTCCAGTTCCATGTACTCATACCAAGCGGAAGACACCAGATCCTTCCAGAGCGACAATAGTATGCTTGATCCTGTTTTTATGAGCTGTCAGGCTTTTAACACCTGACTTTAATTACGTGATCTTCTCTGTACGTATTGTTCTTTTTAAATATTTGGTATGAACTGGTCAAGACAAACTGATCACGCAAGGATCCTAAAATAATAATCCTCTGTTCTATCCTCTGTTGAAACGAAAACGGCGGAGGGAGGGGAGTGAGGGGCGGGTAAATGGGGGAGGGCTAAAAGAAGGCAGCTCAAAACAGATTTGTTGAACCCCTATTCTCTTTTTGTCTTTCTTGTCACCAAGTTGTCTGAAGAAAGGCCGCGTTGTACGTGCTGTCCCAGTCTGTTCTGAGTCCAGTGCTGTGTCCTAATCGCACAGTGAACGTACCGACCCCAGTGCCGGCAGCAGGTGACGTTCTTTACCACCAGCAATCCAATTACCACACGTGAGGCAGGAAAGGCAGCGGTGCTGGTTCTACAAGCCAGCCAGTGCTACTGACAGAGCGACACAGTTCATAGGTAGACAAGGGAGGTAAAGCTGATTACCATCATATTCCCAACCGCTCCCACCACCCCTCCCCCTCTGTCCCAGATGGCCGTAATTGAAACGAACAATTACCATCACACCCCACTTTCATTTTTCTCGTTCTTGTCTCCCTTTAATTTCCAACGGCGGGAGTTACGTTCCCCTGTGGGCGCCAATAAAGGCGTTAGAAGGGCGAGCAGGCAAATTGGACAAGGGAGGTGATCATTTGTTTCTTGAGCTGGTCCGCTTGGCAAGCCAGTAAGACGCAGACGTGTCAGACCAGGGAGAGTGTACATGTCCCCCGTGGTGCAGACGGAGGCAAGCTACCACTGTTTTTACTCGATCGGTTCAAATCTCGAGGCACCTACAAAAATAAACAATGACATCCACACTGGCATTTGTATATATGTGGCTGCCTCCACAACAATGAATCATCACCTAATTACATTTCAGGCTTGCAACATCTCGCGGTGGTTAACCAGTTATGACAATAATTGGAAGTTAGGAGCGAGAGTAGTGGATTTTCGCTCCGCCAGAGAGAAGCCTTTCTTTGCACAGTTTGTGTTACATTCTGTTCTGCCCACCGAAAAAAAGACTGAGAATGCAGACGTCTTGGCACACACGCGTGTCTGTTTCTGTAACACAAACAAACCGTAAATTCTTCATACACCTCAAGTTAAGATTTTTTTTTCATCAATCCTTTTCATTCTGCGCACTATAGATTTTGAATCATTTTCCATATCAAATAGCCATTCCCCCCTTTTTTTTAACTCTTTCAAAGGATCGTTAAAATACACATTTTCAAATTCTGCAGTGATTGAAATTTTCACAGCCTGAAGCTTTTCCCTTTTTCTTGTGCTGTGTACTTGAGCCGTGATTACAGGTGAGAGAGATGTAGTTGACTGAATAATGTGATTACAGGTGAGAGAGATGTAGTTGACTGAATGTGATTGCAGGTGAGAGAGATGTAGTTGACTGAATGTGATTACAGGTGAGAGAGATGTAGTTGACTAAATATGACATGTTACAGCCTTTCTTAGCCTTTTAGTTTGTGTATGGATGATTTTGAAATCCTTGTTTTATATGATATTTGCAATTTTTTTTGTTCTGAATTACTCCATGTACAGCACAGAGAGCTCATTTGCTATTGGCGTTGTTGCGCCAAATAAACACTCACTATTATCAATGTTGTTATTAGCATTGTATTATTACCTTTGTTATTATAATTATTATTGTTGCTACTTACTGTAGTTGATGTTATTTTCTATATATCTTTTTTAATTGTTTGTGTTGTTATCATCACCATGATGATCATCATTATCATCATCATCGTCATCTTTATTAATAAATGCGTACAAACACAATCTTGGATCAAAAAGTGTTACATGTCTACCAAAAACTAGAAATAACACGTTGCTGAATATTTCCTACTGTTTTCATATTAAGACAGCAAATTTCATCAAAATGAAAAAAGTTTCAAAATGGAGTGACTGACGGCGGAGAACGAAGCAACCCTAACCCTAAAATGAAAAAAGTCAGACCTCAAATTTCAAATTTTGTCGTTAAAGTTTTGAGCTTGACATGTTACCGCAGATGACGTCAATGACACGAATTTTGTGTGCTGGAAACTGGACTGGAAATTCACACAATGAAATGAATCACCAAACACCTCTTCCATATATATTTGGCAGTTTGACGTTCTTTAGGAGGCTGTGGCCCTGATCAAATCCTTTAAAAAAGTCTTCTGTCACGGGATTTTCTGTATTGTGACACTTGAGTGGTAGTACTTTGACAACCTTGGCTCAAACAGTTATCCATGAAGTCATTTAAGTTATAAACATCTATCTATCTTATAATATATATATATATAATATTATATATATATATATATATTTTATATTTTATATATATATATAATATTTTATATGTTTAAAAGTAAGGTTTAAAACTATCTACAGCGCTGTTTCATGCAATGCAATCTCAGGATCCTGATGTTGCATTGCATGAAACAGCGCTGTAGATAGTTTTAAACCTTACTTTTAACAAATGTTGCTCCCAGTTCGGTTGGCATTTTTTTAAAAATCTCTGCTGGTATTCACTACCATTGTCTTTATTTATATATATATATATATATATATAATTATATTATATATATATATATATTATATATATATATATATATATATATATATATATTTATATATATTATATATATATATATAATGCTGAAAATTAAGTAGCGGGGGGAAACAAGTGCAGGTTAACAATATATATATATCTTTTTATATTTTCTACTTTTACAAGAAACTGTAGCTTGTTTTGTTCTTTCATGGATTTCCTTTTGCTTCTTAGGTGGCACCTTTGGTTTTTTTTTTGAAAACTCAACAAAATACTACGGTATTGCCCCACCACCCTTTTTTCTGGGATGCATTCTTTTAAAAACCGAAAAGGAGATGAGTCAAGTTAGCACTTCCGCGGTCACTGAGGAGAAACAATCAGGTTTCGAGAAAACCGGTATTCTGATAGGAGTTACACATAGTGAGTTTCCCCCTTTGGGGAGATTGTCCCCTTTTGGAAACTATAGCTTGCTGAAGGCTCATTTTGAGAAGCATTTATTATTTCCCTTCACCCACACAAGCACATACTGTTAGTTGCTTGGCAAAATTTTATCTACCACTGCAGATTGAATGCTTATTCCCCTTTTCTTTCAATTAGACATAAGGCAAGCTTTGTTTATAATTGAATATTTTTTGCAGTCATTGCGACAAAAAGCTGCTCTGTAAGTTGCTGGAATGGTGCTCGGTGCTCGGTATTTATCCTTGGAATTTATTAATTTTTTGTATATAATTTTCTAATATATTAAATGGCAAATTCTGTGTGCGTGTGTGTGGGTGTGTACGCTATAGACTCAAAAACGGCTCAACCGATTGTAATGAAATTTGGCACGTACGTCTGTTGTGACCCGGGATGGTTTTGGGCTAATCTCTAACCCCAAAAAAAAACCCTTTAAAAACCGTTAAAAACTGTTATAACGGTTTTCAAAGACATCTTTTTCTCTGCTTTTCATCAAATGGCCGTTTTTGCATTGCACAGGTACAGGACTACTTCTCTAAAATTAGAAAACCCTTATTTGGCAGTTTTAAAAAAACGTTATTTATAACAGTTAAAAACCGTAAAAACACCAAACCCTATAAAAGAAAACTGTTTAGAACCCGATCATCTTGAAATTTAGCAGGTACGTCTGTTTTTGACCCAAGGATGGTTTTGGATAATCTCTAAAAAAAGAAAAACCGTTAAAAACCGTTCAAAACTGTTATAACGGTTTCAAAGACATCTTTTCCTCTGCTATTCATCAAATGGCCGTTGTGACATTGCACAAGTACATCGAACCTGAGGGACATCTCCCGAGTAACATAGGGTCATTGGACAGTTTCTACGACAGTTTTTTTTATGACCGTTAAAAACCGTTACAACACGTACCCCCTAAAAACGATCAAAAATACAATCTTTTCTGATGTTGGGGCAAAGGGAGTCGTCGGATCGCCACCAAACTTGGGATGAGTCTATGGGACATACTGTGGATAACCTGGGTCATTCGATAGCTTTTATGACCGTTATTTTTTCACCCTTAAAGCGTTATTTTCTAAATTTAGACCTTTCTTGATGAAATTTTGGTATACAGGTGAAGTTTTAAATGCTGAATAATGATATACAAATTTACACGAACGAAACTTAAAAATTTACGTTAAAAACCGTTATTATATAAATTTAGACCATTCTTGATTAAATTCAGTTAACAGATGCAGTTTTACACGCTGAACAAGATATACAACTGTCACGAGTTTGTCACGAGGCCTACGACGTTTGAAACCCTCTGGGTGGCGGAATTACTCATTTATTTATTGTCGTTGCTGTTGTGTGTATCCGTCCCTTAATGTGGCTTTGTGGGGCGGTTGCACCTTGGTGTAGTTCAGCTCAACTTTTGATTTGCTTTCTCTCTCTCTCTCTCTAATTCCCTGCCCGTGCTATTCATCCTGCAGGTTCATGGGTGGCTGGTACCTTTCTCTCGAACTTGCTTAAAATTGGGCCTCTCGCCTGTTTTTTTATGCGAAAGGGCTTCATTTCTTTTATTTTTGAAGTATGCTCACTCTGTGACCAGGTGCATTTTGGCCCCATCGCTGGGGGAGTTGCTTTTTCATAGCGGAGAGTCCTGGGGCGCCTGCTCCGTCTTGGTTCTTCACCGTATCATGGGGGTACTGGGTTCTTCAATCCTACAGTCGGCCGTAGGGAGGGCATCCCTTTTCTTTCTCCCGCATCCCCTTCGTCCTCTCGACTGGACGGGGCAAGAGAGTCGTTTGACCCCCTTTTTCGGGGTCACCCACGGGTACTGGAAGATCTTTTTTGTGTTGTTTTTTTTTGGTTTTGTTGTTGTAGGGGCTATTTTTCCTTTTGCGCAATTTTTTTTTTGTTTTCGAAATTGAAGAGAAATATTTGTGAGACCTTTTCTCGGTTAATTTCAATTTTTTAACCTGCCATTAAAAATTAACCCAAAAAATTTTTCTCCTTTGTTTATGCCCCTTGTATGGGGTAGTCGGGGGGGAGGGGAAAAACCCGGGTTTTCGGGTTGGTTTTGCTTTTTCGCCCGCCCGCCCCTGTCCCATTCGCCGGACTCTTATTCTTGGGCCACCGTTTTGTGTGTGAAAGGAAAACGTTTTTTAGTTCGGGGTTTGGCGTAGCATGATTTGTCGTTGGGATCGGGGTTGGGAATTTGTGTTATTTTGAAAGTGGTTTAAAAAGTGAAAATTTAAACCATTAAATTTTTATTTGCAAATTGGTGGCATTATTAACGAGGCGCTGTTTTGGTTTATTTCCAAAGAAAGGAAAATTTAAAAGTGGGAAAGGAGGGCGAAGTAATTATATTTGTTTTATAGCCGTTGTTTAATGCGTTTTTTTTAAACCTGCTTCGTGTGAAGACTCTAACGAATACCCCCTGACTTGATGGGTTACTGTTTTATCCAGGTCGGGGTTGCGGGGGTTTTGGTGCTTTTGGTAGACTTCCCTCGCCCACACGAGTGGCTTTTAAAAATTTGGGCCCATGGGTCAACTGTACTGACGGCGGGGTTCCCATACCCTTTTTTCTTCCTTTTTCCTTCCCTCCCTTTTTTCCCTTCCCCCGCTACGTTTTTTCCCCCCCCCGGGGGGGCCCTTTCCCCGGTCGGACGGTTTGGTCCACGTGCGGGTTGGGGGCCACGCTCGGGGGGAGCGGACGGGATGGTGCCACGTGCGGGTTGGGCCAGCTCTGGCTGGGACCGCGGACTGGATGGTGCCACGTGCTGGTTGGGCCACCTCTGGCTGGGCCCCGGGACGGTGGTCCCCCTGGTTGGGGCCATTTGGGTGGGGGACCGGGGATGGTAGAAAAGCCCCCCGGGTTGACGGGCCCCCCCCCCCCTGTTTCCCCGTCCGGGCCTCCAGTAAAAACACCATTTCTTCCCCCCCCCCCCCCCCCCCCCCCTCCGGGACGCGCTCTTCACTCTCTTCGTTCGAGGGTTCGGCTTTGAGCGACTCCCTTCAAGAACCCCCCCGGGTTCGGAGCACCTAGTGCGACAGGGTGCTCCCGTGATTTGACGAGGCAGGGGTGTGGGGCATCCGGGTTGGAAGGGGAGGGAGTGGAAATGTTTTTTTATAATTGGATATGTCATTTGCGGGAATGTAAAACGTGTTTGTGTACGTCGTATGGGAAATGTTTTTTTATAATTGTGCTGTTTGTGTTTTGGGAGTCTTGTTTGTGATTGTGCTTTTTTGTGTGCGGGGGAATCTTGTTGGATTGGCATGTTGGGTTGTTGGAATGCTATTTAGGGACGTTGGGTTGGTGTGAATAAATGGGGTGTTGTATGTAATCTTTTCGTGTGGGCCTTGGGGGGGGTTTTGGAGTCACCCCCCCCTTCACTCCATCTAGACCGACCTGTCGGGGGCAGACCTCCGGGTCGGTCGTGAAAATTTGTGGGGGCCACCGGATTGAAGGGCCTACTGTCTCCTCGTTTCGCGGATCCCTTTTTTATTCTGTTGTTTTGTTTTCATTTAGTTATTTGTCGTTTTTTGTTTGTGGGGGTTGGGCTGGGTGACTCTAGCGTAAAGGAGTTTGGTCCCTAAGAACACCGGGGTGACGGGGGTCGAGGTGGACCGAGGGGAGTCGACCCGCCCAAACCTCCTTCCGCGGGTACCTTACGAGGGCGGCCGAAGTCTTCCTTTCTTGCCGCTCGTCTCCCTTTCCCTTTTTTGTATTACCAGTTTTTTTTTTTTTTTTTTTTTTTTTCTCTGGGGTGGTTTTTGAGTACAGGGGGTTGTATCGGACGTTAGTGTCTTTTTTTTTTTTCCCCTTCCGTTTCCCTCTGCCGTTTGTTTTTTTTTTTTTCCCGCCAGCCCCCACCGCATGTCTCGTCGTGGGCGGGTTTTTGCCAGGGGGGGCCCCCCGGCATAGTTTTTTTTTTTTGTTTTTTTTGGTGACCCCACCGCACTGTTGTTTCGTGTTGTAGAGCGCGGTGTTGCCAGAGTGGGAGCAGCCGGAACTTGCCCACCACCACACCACACTACACCCATTTACACACACCCCAAAATATTTTTTTTAAAGTGGAATCGTTTTTCCCCCCGTATTAAAACCGTGGATTTTTTGTCAGGGCGACGTCCGGGGTGGTGGTATGGCGACCTGCTCAAAGAAAGGGTTTTAAAAAATGATCCTACTTTTTAACCGCATTTCGACTACAGTGACTTCCACTTATTCCAGGCGAGCCGTATCCACGAGATTTTTCCTCTTCTTCGCTAGGGATTTCCTGCGGACCCGACTGGCATTTCCGTCAAAACGGCAGATATAGCGAAGCAACTGTGGGCTTCTGTTGGTCGCGAAACCAAACCCCTCTCTTCTCCATGCTTCCCCTCGTAGGGTTGCCCCGGGGACTTTCCCATGGGAAGGCAAGACCCAAAGGGGACGGTCAGGGGGTATCCCCCCGTGTCGGGAGTGGGAACCCCGCCCAGGACTACCCCCCCAGTTTTTTGGAGGGGGCCAGGAGTAAGAGGCTGCTAGGCGGGAAAATCACGTAGGGAAGGGGCCCCTAGGCGGAAAACTCTGCAAAGGGGAAAAGGGGCTGTAGCGTAGAAAGGTTGGATGGAGGAGGCTTCGCGAGGGGAGATGAAGACAGGAGATTCTGCATAGGGAAGAGTTGCTGCGCAGAAAAAGGGGGCTCCCCGACGGAGGCCCTTCAAGGAAGAGGCTGCTCAGCGTGGGGAAGAGGCTGTCAGCAGGAGGGGGCTGCCAGACGGGAGAGGGCGAGGGAAGGGGCTGCCAGGAGGACCCAGTGGGGAAGAACTAGACGGGAGGGGCTCGCGTAGGGGGAGAGGGAAAATTTCTTTCGGGGTTCCCGATCTGTAAATCGGGGGTTTTTATCGACAGGCAAGCGATAGATTTAAAGGCCCAAAAGTTAAAGCTTCCAAGTTAGCCTAGTGAAGAATTGATATGTTCTTAGAGCATTTTACAAGGGTTTCTGTTCATACCAATTGTCTGAGGAACAAAAGGTATGCACCTTTTTTTCTGGATTATCTGTGCTGCAAGGGAGTTGGGGGCTCACTCTAAAGAAGGTGCGTCTTATGCGACATGCATTTGGCTCTGCGTAAGCGTTTCCACCTTACCCAAGACGTACAGGGGAAGTTCAGGTCCCTGAAGAAAAATAAAGACGGACCCTTCGCAGTTTGGTGATAGGCTGCGCAAAAAGCTTTGGGTCGGGGGTCGTTGGTAATTGGAGCTGGGAGGATCTGATCCCCATTGAAAGCTCACCAACCCCGTGCCCCAGAGTTGAGGACCCCATGGCGAGCAGCCCTCAGGATTTTGCGGCTGCGATTCACACCGCTAGGTGTTTGTGAACCGCAGGTTTTGGGCTCGCCCGATACGGGGAGGAACCCCCCCCCACAGGGTTTAGTGGCAAAAAGGGGGCCCACAACGCTAGCGGGGGGAACAAGGCAGGCCGTTTATCGGGGATTTAGCGCCCCGACTGTGTTTTCTTTGTGGTCGCCGGGCCCCATTTGGAAAAAATTGCCTAAAAACCGCGGGGTTTTATGGGGCTGTCCTTTCCCGCATCCTCGCGCCCGCTAACGTGGGGTCCCCCCTTCGGTGGTACAGAGGGCCATGTTTCTTTTTGTTGTTGGTTCTCCTTGGGCGACACCACAGGGGTTGGGAGCATCAAACTCTTTTGGGAAAGGATTTAGTTCCCCTAAGGCCCCCGGGCCTGTTATGATTGGCGGGTTGGAGGCTGGGTTTTACCTCCACCCGTCCTTTAGTACTCTTTTTTATCTCCACCCCCCATTCTGTGGGAAGTATGGGCCCTCGCGGTGGGGCGACCTTTTTCCCTTTTCGTAGGGAATACTTCACCTTCGCAGACGAGCGTCATCCGGTCTACGGGTTTGCCCGTACAGGGGGTGTGTGGGAGTCCCACACCGCCAAAGCTAAGAAGCAGGGAAAAGGAATTTTCGTCCCGTTCTTCACCGATCTCTAAAAGGTTCTGGCAAAGGCCGATCCTGCTCTTATCCGTCTTCACCAGGACTTGGGTGTCCCGCCTACACAACTTGTGGATCGTCCCCCTCGTCGGCCCACACGCCAAGGGGCTTCAAGCCCACAAGGGGATCCTCTTTAGGGTTTCATCAGGCGATCTTGGCCAAGACTTGTCATTCCCCCAAAACTTGAGAGATCTTTCTCCCGGCAGGGCCCCCGATTCCCCCCCGCCAGGTTATGGGCTCCAAGCGGGCTCTCGAGCGGTAAGACAAACTCTTTTTTGGGCCCGGGGTGAACCCCAGGTTAGGCATACTGCCGCAGTTGCGATGTCTGCCACGGACAACCCCTAAGGGTCGCTTGAAGCGGTTCCCCCAGGGGCAGTGCCCCGGGTTGGGGGGCCCTTAGCAAGGTTGGGGGCGACCCGGTGGGACCCATTAATCCTCCATCCCGGGCGGTCACCCACACTTCGGTAGTTTTTAGAATCTGCGGTCGATCCCGAGGCTGGCCCCCCTTAGACATCGTCCCCACTGTTTTTTGAATCCCAGGCAGATTTGGAGCGCCCTGGCGTGCCCAAAAAAAAAAGTAGGCCGGAAGTTAGTACTGGAGAGGACATCATCCCTCCAGTGCCTGGACCGGATCCGCCAGTAGTCGTCGACTCTGTTAGGCAGGGAACTGCGAGTCATGCGTTCATTTCCGTCAAACAAGGGGGCCCGTAATACGGATGTGGGCTATCTTTGCCGGCTCCGTAGTCAGCCTTTGGGAAAAAAAAATCAGAGGGACACTTTCCCCCCAACCAGCTTATATTCCCTTTTTGGTCTTTGTATCAGTGTTGCAGTTTTCACTTCATGATGTTAACGGGAGTGAATCACCAATGGGTTTGGATTGTTACTTTTATGGGTTTGGGGTTCGCTTATTGTTTGTAAATTAGTTTATGTATTTCTCGGTGTGATTCTTGTAGAAAGTTTGTATTGGTTCCTCGACTCTGTCGAGCACAAGATTTTGGGGTTTGGTTTTCCCCTTGTTGTAATTTTCAAATGCGTAAGGTTCAAAGGACCTGTATCTGGAAAAAAGATGCTTTTAGAAGGGGGTTTGTCACGGGTTTGTCACGAGGGCCCCGACGTTTGACCCCTCTAGGGTGGCGGAAAACTCATTATTTTTTGCGTTGTGTTTTCGGTATCCGTCCCTTAATGGGGCTTGTGGGGGCGGTTTCACCTTGGGGTAGTTCGCTCAACTTCGATTTGCTTTCTCTTCTCTCTCTCTAATTCCATGCCCTGCTATTTCCCGCAGGGTTTATGGTGGCGGGGACCTTTCTCTCGAACGGTGTCTATCGCCCTTTGCCTGTCTTTTTACCCTTTGCACGTGCTTCATTTTTTTTAGTTGAAAATGCTCCTCTGTGACCAAGGGGGCTGTTGGCCGCCATCGTGGGGAGGTTTTCTTTTCACTCGAGCGGAAGATGTTTTTGGGGCGCCGCCCGTCTTGGTTCTTTCCCAAACATCGGGGTACGTCGGTATCTTCATTCCTACAGTCGGCCCGTAGGAGGGGACATCACTTCTTCTTCTCCGCATCTGCGCTTCTGTCCCTTTGACGGACGGGGCAGAGAGGTCGTTTGACCCCCCTTTTGGGGCACCCACGGGGACTGGTAAGCATCATTTCGTGGTTTTGTTGTTTGGTTTGTTTTTGTTAGCCGCTTTTTCTTTCTCTTTTCCAATTTTCTTTTTTTTTTCGAAATTGTAAGAGAAATATTGTGTGAGACCTTTTCTCTGGTTAATTCAAACTTTACCACCATCTAAATTTATCCCAAATTCTTTTCCTGTTTATGCCCTTTTGATGCGGGAGTCGGGGGGGGGGAGAGAACCTGGTGATTTTGGTTGGTCTTTCTTGGTCTCGCTGCCCCCCCTGTCACATTCGCCCACTCTTATTCTTCGGCCACCGTCTGTTTTTTGTGTCAAGGAGAAAGAGTTTTTTTTTCGCGAGTGTGCGTACGCATGATTTTTCGTTCGGAGCTGGTTGGGGTTTGTGTTTTTTGAAATGTGGGGTTAAAATGTGACAAATTACCATTGAATTTTTATTTGAAATGTGGTGGCAGTTATTAAGCGATGGGCCTGTGTTTTTTTATTTCCTAAGAAAAAAAAATGTTTAAACGGAGTGAGAGAAGGGTGAAGTAATTCATATTTGTTTAACCTGGATTTTAAACAGTCTTTTACCTGCTTGTGTGAGAAAATAACGAATATCCCTGACTTTATTGGTTTACTGTGTTAAAGCCAGGTTGTGTTGGCTGGGGGGTTTTGGGTTTGGTAAATTTCCCCCGCCCCTCATGCAGGGCTGTTAAATTTTTCGATGGGTCAGACTGTACTGACGGCGGGGTTCCTACCCTTCTTCTTCCTTCTTCCTTCCCTCCCCTTTTTTCTCTCCTCCCAGCTACGTTTTTCCCCCCCTCCCGGGGGTTCAAAAAGTGGATGGTTGGGGCCAGTCTGGTTGAGGCCCCGCTTTTGGGGACCGCCTTGGAGGCCACGTGCTGGTTGAGGGGCCCGCTCTGGTGGGACGCGGACTGGATGGTCCACGTGCTGGGTTTAGGCCACGCTGGTGGGACCGGGACGGAGGGCCACGGCTGGTTTTAGGCCCCGCTCTGGTCGGGGCCGCGGCTGGTAAAAAAAGCCCCCCGGCTTGATGGGCCGGCCCTTCCCCGTCCAGGGGCCTCCAGTAACAACGCCACGTTTTTTTCCCCCCCCCCCCCCCCCCCCTCCGGGACGCGCTCTTCACTGCCTGCTTGCGTGTCGAGGGTGTGGGCTTTGAGCGACTCCCTTCAAGAACCAACCCGGTTTCGGAGCACCTAGTGCGCCCGGGTGCTCCCAGTAGACTTGACGGAGGCAGGGGTGTGGAGCCACTCCAGGGTGTGGGAAGGGATGGATGCTGGAAATTTTTCTTTAAAAATTGTGATATGTCATATGGGGCAGGAATGCTGAAAATCGTGATTGTGTACGTCGTATGGTGAAATGTTTATTTATAATTGTGCATGTTTGTGTTTTGGGAAAGTGCTTGATTGTGATTGTGCATGTTGTGTGGTTGGAATGCTTGATTGTGATTGTGCATGTTGTGTGTGTTGGAATGCTTTTTATGACTGTGTGTTTTTGTGTAAATAAATGGGGTGTTGTATCGTAATCTTTCTAGTGTGGGCTCTTGCGGGCGTGTGAGGGCAGGCACTTTTCCCTTTACTCCCATCTAGACCGATCCTGTCAGGGCAGACCTCCAGGGGTCGGTCGTGACAACAACTTACACAACCGAAACTTGAAAAATTGACCGTTAAAAAACCCTTTATTATATAAATTTAGACCATTCCTGATGAAAATTTGTATACAGATGCAGTTTTACACGCTGAACAATGATATACAATTTACACGAACAGAAACTTAAAATTGAGCGTTAAAAAACGTTAAGATTCCGTTATTTTCTAAACTTAGACCTTTCTTGATGAAATTTGGTATACAAGTGAAGTTTTAAATGCTGAATAATGATATACAACTACACGAACCGACACTTAAAATTGACTGTTAAAGAAACCCTTATTATAAAAATTTTGACCGTTCCTGATGAAATTCGGTATACAAATGCAGTTTTGCACGCTGAACAATGATATACAACTTACACGAACGGAAACTTAAAAATTGCCGTTTAAAAACCGTTATTATATAAATTTAGACCGTTCCTGATGAAATTCGGTATAAAAGATTTCAGTTTTACACGCTGAACAATGATATACAATTACACAACAGAACTTATAACTGAGCGTTAAAAACCGTTAAGATCCGTTATTTTCTAAATTTGGACCTTTCTTGATGAAATTTGATACAAGTGAAGTTTTAAAAGCTGAATAATGATATACAACTTACACGAACCGAAACTTAAAATTGACTGTTAAAGACCGTTATTTTATAAATTTAGACCGTTCCTGATGAAATTCGGTATACAGATCAGTTTTACACGCCCGAACAATGATATACAATTTAACGAACAGAAACTTAAAATGAGCGTTAAAAACCGTTAAGATCCGTTATTTCTAAATTTAGACCTTCTTGATGAAATTTGGTATACAGGTGTAGTTTTAAAATGCTGAACAATGATATACAACTTACACAACCAAAACTGGAAGAGACTGCCTTCACACTTTCCCTGGAGGAAACCCATCTCTCAGAGACCCGGGCCTTTTTGGGGTTTCCCCCTAACCC
>CM031603.1:97917939-97933814 GCA_018398815.1 Conus ventricosus | reverse complement strand
CTGCTATGACCTCTCATTTCCACAAACAAATATGGCCGATATAAACATGTGGAGTAATTCTGTTATTTCCACATACTTCTGATCACGTCCAATTTGCATTAATTGTTAACCGGATCCTCACGTTGGATTGCAGTCGTTGCCACTATAAGACATAAAAACAGAGATGATTGTCTCCAGTGAGAAAAGACATCCTGTGGATGCGATGAGACCATCTCAAGGATAGGGAAATCATCCAACTCTCTGTCTGTCTGTCTGTCTATTGTATCTCTGTCTGTCTGTCTGTCTATTTGTATCTCTGTCTGTCTGTGTCTGTCTCTGTTAAGTCCCGCCCCCTCTACTATCTTCTGCGTGTTCCAAATTTGACCATAGCGAGTATTAAGTAGAATATAAATCAAGATTAGAATTTGGCAAATTTAGAACTAAAGAAACCAAACCGTTTGCTCTATGATTGGCTAATGTAACTTAACATACCACAGATCAATAAATCGACAGACATAACGAAAGATGACGTCAGGCTGATGCATGATAAACATATGTCTAAACATAAGGTCCGATTATTGATTAATAGACGTACAATCATCTACATACTCCATCACCACCATAAATGATAGAAATATTCAGGTGTAAGGTCAGGTCAGTGATTGATAGACCCTTCTAAACTCTTTCTGCCTTCCTCTTTCATTGATAAACATAAGCCGTCTAAACTCTTTCTGCCCTCCTCTTTTATTGATAGACATAAGCCTTCTAAACTCTTTCTGCCCTCTTTTATTGATAGACATAAGCCTTCTAAACTCTTTCTGCCCTCTTTTATTGATAGACATAAGCCTTCTAAACTCTTTCTGGCCCTCTTTTATTGATAGACATAAGCCTTCTAAACTCTTTCTGCCTTCCTCTTTCATTGACAGACATAAGCCTTCTAATCTCTTTCTGTCCTCCTCTTTCATTGACAGACATAAGCCTCTCTAAACTCTTCTGCCCTCCTCTTTCATCGATAGACATGAGCCTTCTAATCTCTTTCTGTCCTCCTCTTTCATTGACAGACATAAGCCTTCTAATCTCTTTCTGTCCTCCTCTTTCAGTGACAGACATAAGCCTTCTAATCTCTTTCTGTCCTCTTTCATTGACAGACATAAGCCTTCTAATCTCTTTCTGTCCTCCTCTTTCATTGATAGACATAAGCCTTCTAATCTCTTTCTGTCCTCCTCTTTCATTGACAGACATAAGCCTTCTAATCTCTTTCTGTCCTCTTTTATTGATAGACATAAGTCTTCTAATCTCTTTCTGTCCTCTATTATTGATAGACATAAGCCTTCTAATCTCTTTCTGCCCTCTTTTATTGATAGACATAAGCCTTTTAATCTCTTTCTGTCCTCTTTCATTGATAGACATAAACCTTCTAATCTCTTTCTGCCCTCTTTCATTGACAGACATAAGCCTTCTAATCTCTTTCTGTCCTCCTCTTTCATTGACAGACATAAGCCTTCTGATCTCTTTCTGTCCTCCTCTTTCATTGATAGACATGAGCCTTCTAAACTCAATCTGCCCTCCTCTTTCATTGACAGACATAAGCCTTCTAATCTCTTTCTGCCCTCTTTCATTGATAGACATAAGCCTTCTAATCTCTTTCTGTCCTCCTCTTTTATTGATAGACATAAGCCTTCTAATCTCTTTCTGCCCTCTTTCATTGATAGACAGAGCCTTCAAATCTCTTTCTGTCCTCTTTCATTGATAGACATAAGCCTTCTAATCTCTTTCTGTCCTCTTTCATTGATAGACATAAGCCTTCTAATCTCTTTCTGTCCTCTTTCATTGATAGACATAAGCCTTCTAATCTCTTTCTGTCCTTTTTCGTTGATAGACATGAGCCTTCTAATCTCTTTCTGTCCCTTTCATTGATAGACATGAGCCTTCTAATCTCTTTCTGTCCTCTTTCATTGATAGACATAAGCCTTCTAATCTCTTTCTGTCCTCTTTCATTGATAGACATAAGCCTTCTAAACTCTTTCTGCCTCTTTCATTGATAGACATAAGCCTTCTAACCTCTTTCCGTTCTCTTTCATTGATAGACATAAGCCTTCTAATCTCTTTCTGTCCTCTTTCATTGATAGACATAAGCCTTCTAAACTCTTTCTACCCTCTTTCATTGATAGACATAAGCCTTCTAACCTCTTTCTGCCCTCTTTCATTGACAGACATAAGCCTTCTAAACTCTTTCTGTCCTCTTTCATTGATAGACATAAGCCTTCTAACCTCTTTCTGTCCTGTTTCATTGACAGACATAAGCCTTCTAAACTCTTTCTGCCCTCTTTCATTGATAGACATGAGCCTTCTAATCTCTTTCTGTCCTCTTTTATTGATAGACATGAGCCTTCTAATCTCTTTCTGTCCTCTTTCATTGACAGACATAAGCCTTCTAATCTCTTTCTGTCCTCTTTCATTGATAGACATAAGCCTTCTAAACTCTTTCTGTCCTCTTTCATTGATAGACATAAGCCTTCTAATCTCTTTCTGCCCTCCTCTTTCATTGATAGACATAAGCCTTCTAATCTCTTTCTGTCCTCTTTTATTGATAGACATGAGCCTTCTAATCTCTTTCTGTCCTCTTTCATTGACAGACATAAGACTTCTAATCTCTTTCTGTCCTCTTTCATTGACAGACATAAGCCTTCTAATCTCTTTCTGTCCTCCTCTTTCATTGACAGACATGAGCCTTCTAATCTCTTTCTGTCCTCTTTCATTGACAGACATGAGCCTTCTAATCTCTTTCTGTCCTCTTTCATTGACAGACATGAGCCTTCTAATCTCTTTCTGTCCTCCTCTTTCATTGACAGACATGAGCCTTCTAATCTCTTTCTGTCCTCCTCTTTCATTGACAGACATAAGCCTTCTAATCTCTTTCTGCCCTCCTCTTTCACTCGTCTCTCTTTCAGGTCTTGTCTCGCACTTCGCAGCTCTCCACAACTCCCCGTACCCCCTTCCCTTTGTCTCCCCGTCACGCTCCACTGCTGGTTATCGCTTCTCTCTCTCTCTCTCTCTCTCTCTCTCTCCTCTCTCTCTCTCTCTCTCTGTGTGTGTGTGTGTGTGTGTGTGTGTGTGTGTGTGTGTGTGTGTGTGTGCGCGCGCGTGCGTGTGCGTGTATGCTTGTGTGTGCGTGTGTGTGTGTGAAGGGTATAAGATGGTGGATGAGGGGTGCTATGACAATAAAATGCTGACCCTTCTCATCCTGCCCCTACCACTGACGTGCACTGCTGCTACTGCTGCTGCTGATCCCCCATGCAGTGCCATGAATTCTGGTTTTGTTCCCCCAGTCACTGTTGACTGGTCCTGAGTGACCAGCGGTCTGTGACTGGAGGGGAGGGAGGGGGCTTCCATTTGGCGCAGTGTCCCTTCTTCTGATCCCTTCATCAGGGAACGAGGGGCCGGTGTAGCGCGCCATGTGTATCTCTCTCCCGAAATCTGGTCAGAGTAATTCATGTGCAGGTAGACCGAGCAGTGAACGCCTTCGTGAAATGGACTCTTGTGTCACGCCATTCGAACTCTACACCTCGTCAATTTAGCAACGCAAAACAAAACAAACAACAGCAACAGCATTAGTAACAACAACAACTACTACTACAACACCCCACCTTTGAGAAACTTACGTCAGTGCAGAAACAGCTTCATCTTTAACTGGTAGCTTGGAAGGAGTGTACATATTCATGTTAATGCATGTCTTCATAACCTCCGGGACGTACACACGTCCTATCAGCTGAATGCTTGTAATACTTACAGACTGACTTTACTGAATGTTATGTTATCGCTGTCCGACACGGTTAGCAAAACAAGCCGTTAATAGAGGGCCGTCCCAAAACAAAAATTATAACTCTAATAAGTATTGTCCAAAGAGTCCAGTAAGACTCGTATTCCTCTTCACTGTTTGGCGCACGCACACACACACACACACACACACACACACAGAGAGAGAGAGAGAGAGAGAGAGAGAGAGAGAGAGAGAGAGAGAGAGAGAGACGTATATATATATATATATATATATATATATATATATATATATATATATATATATATTATATATATAAGAAACTAATAAATTCCAAGGATAAGTACCGAGCACCGTTCCAGCAAGCTTTGTTTATAATTCAATATATATATATATATAGATTAGTGTGGTTAAAATACCCAAAATGATTTTGATAGTGCTCGACCCCTTGGGGAGCAATATTTGTTAAAATAGGTTTTTTAAAATAGAATCTACAAATTTGTTTCGAGCGCGTTGCGCTGTCATCAGGATCTAATATATATATATATATATATATATATAAACAGTATAAAAACGTCCTTAAAAAATCTGAAAAAGCTCAACCCCTTGGGGAGCAACATTTGTTAAAACTATTATTCAAATGAAGTGCTAAAATTCATCTACAAGCTTGTTTCAAGATATGTCTCTCTCCTCAGGATGACTTTTTTCTGGCACGCCAACGGTCTTTTATGGCGTGCGGGACCTGATCTTGTCTCTGTGTGTGCGGGTTTCGTTTGCTGCACGTGGGGCCTGTGTGTGTGGTGTGTGTGTGTGTGTGTGTGTGTGTGTGTGTGTGTGTGTGTGTGTGTGTTTGTTTTTTTTTGTTTTTTTGGTTTTTTTTTGTTTGTTAGGGCCTGTTCAGGTGGAATGTGCTAGCAAAGATTTCCACTTGTGCCTGCAATTATTCACTATTTCTACTTTTGTGTTCAGAGTTGCTAAGTATGGTTTGCATAATATTAATCATTTTTCTGTGGAACATAGGTTGCATTTTTTGGAAATATTGTTGTATGGTGTTGATCTTTTTATGATTTTCCATGATATGTCTATTTTTTTATCTTAGAGTTTCCAAATGTATTTACTCAGTTCTGCTTGATTTTTGTATTTTTCATTTTTGAATGACTGTTTATGGTTTGCATATCTGGTTTTGAAAGTGTTTTCAGTAATCCCTATGTATGTTTCTTTTTCATTTTCTGATGTTACCGTAGCTTGGTATACAATATTGCTGTGAAGACATTTGTTGCTTAGGGGGCACTGTTCTTTTTTGGTGCAGTTGCAAGATGTCCTTTCAGCACCCTTCCCTTTTGTGTTGCTTTTCATTTTGTTAGATGAGTCAATTATGTTTTTGAGGTTGGGCATACATGTGTATGATAGTTTAATGGTGTTTTTGTTGAATATTTTGGACAGTTTGTGTTCTTTTGGAAATGATGTTGCCAAGATTTTAAAGAATTCTTTTTCTACATTTGTTTTTACTTTAAAATATATATATATATATATATATATATATGAAAAATAAGTAGTCAGCACCGCCCACGGAGTTCATTTTCAAGCTTTCGCCAAAAGGCTTCTTCAGGAACCGATGCAAGTACATCTCCTTAGCAGCGATGACAGCAATACTATTGACGTCATAGTAGACTACATCAATTTAAAAACGACGTCACATTTTCTTTTTTACTGTAGTTTCACCTTTCACCACACCCTGTACCCATCCCTCACTACATCTTGCAGAGTCCACCTTCCACAGCACCCTGCAAAGTCCACCCTCCACTGTACCCTGCATAGTCCACCATTCACGGAACCCTATAGAGTCCACCTTCCACTGCACATTGTAGAGTCCACCCTTCACTGCATACTGCAGAGTCCACCTTTTCACTGCACCCCGAAAAGTCCACCTTCCACTGCACCCTGAATACCCCATCTTCCACTGCACTCTATAGAGTCCACCTATCACTGTACCATTCTAATACAGAATCCTGTTTCTCATTCTGTGCATGCTGTTGAGTTCTGTACGGGAGTTGAGACCCTTAAAGACAGTCCCCAAATTGGCCTGCCAGTAAGTCTCCCTGTCTAGGAGTTTGTCTTCAGATGCAACTTGTTCGATGGGATGGATGGAAAGAAAAGGCAGAGCCTTATCTTCAGGGTGCTCAGTCTGGGCGAGGTGTCTGGCAATTCCACATCGCTGGGCCATTTGCTTGTTGCAGTCTGATTTGTGATTGGCCCACCTTATTTTGAGGTCCTTGGTGGACCCAACATACCATGAGTCTGGGTGGTTCTGACATCTGATGACGTAGATGGTATTTTTTGTCGAACAAGTGAGGTGCTGTCTGATGGGCCAGTAGCGCCCATCCCATGGGCTTCTTAGTCCAATAAGGTCACTGGAATGTGCACAAAGCTCACATCGGCGGGCACAGCATACAAAAAACCCAGGTCTGTTCATAGGTCCATGGAGAGGATGGCGACGTGGTACTGTAGGTTTGTACATTTCTGCCAAGTTGCGTCTTCTCCTATCAGCACCAATGAGCATTTCTTCAGGAAAATGGTCCTGTTTTTTGGATTGGAATACAGGATGTGTAAATATATATATATATATATACAGGGTCGAACTTTAATTAAGGACCACTTATACACAGTCTCACAAAACATAGAAAGAAAAACCGACAAACGACAGAAACTTTATAAATGTTTAATTTCATTATCAGTGAACAACATTTTGTCACTTTCATCGAAAAAATCATTCTTTCTGATTAGACAGGGGAGCCTGAATGAGACTACCCCCCCCCCCCCCCCCCCCCAAATGACATTCACAAAAAGAGTGTTTCTTTACAGTTTGATCAAAACCGAGTGTGCCCCCCTCGTGCTGCCACACAATCCACACAGCGCTGCCTCATGGTGTTGACTGTTCTTGTAATGAGTGCCTGGGGGAGGTTTGCCCACTCCTGCTGCAGGTAGTGCAGCAGCTCCTGTCGATTTGCCGGAACAGGGTGATTTTCTTGAACTCTCCTCCCAAGCTCGCCCCAGATGTTCTCAATAGGGTTCATGTCCGGGCTGTTTGCCGGCCATGGCATCCTGGTGATGCCAGCTTGCACCACAAAAGTGTTCACGGCTCACCAACGATGTGGGGTGGCATTATCGTCCATGAACACAGCCTGAGCCCCAATCTGCTGGAGTGCTGGGACAACCAAAGGCCGTAAAATCTCCTGCAGGTAGCGTTGGCCGTTCAGGTTGCCATCCACATGGTACATTGGAGTCTTGTGGTGACTGCTGATGCCCCCCCCCCCCCCCCCCCCATACCATGACGGAGCCACCACCAAAAGCGACGACCTCCTGGATGACGTCATCTGCCAGCTGCTCCCTGGGACGCCGCCACACCCGAATGAGTCCATCTCGTGGCTTCAACTGGAACTTGGACTCATCGGTGAAAAGCACCATCCGCCACTGAGCCCGAGTCCATGTTCGATGAGCTGTGCACCAGGCCAGGCGACGTGCCCGGTGGGCCGCAGTCAGTTTTGGTTTCCGGACTGGCCACCTTGCTCGAAGGTTGGCAGCATTGAGGCGCCGCCGTATGGTCATCTCACACACTGCTGTGTTAGTGGCAGCTTGGAGCCGACGCCTGATGGTGTTGGAGGTGGTGGTCCTGGTCCGAAGAGCATGTCTGCAGATGAACCTGTCATCTCTTGCAGTGGTCTTCATTGGCTGGCCTGGACGGGGTCTCTCTTTGACAGTTCCAGTGGCTTGAAAACGTCCTCTCAGCCGAATGATGACAGAGTGGGACACTTGTAGTCTTCTGGCCACTTCTCGAACGGCAACTTGATCCTGCAGCCATGCAATCGCCCGGGTCCGGTCAAAATCAGACAGCTTGCGTCTTGGAGGCATTTTTGTGTTATAAAGAATTATGCACGTTGGGCTGCTTTTAGGGGAATTCCAGTCAGTAAAATGCTCTGCAATGCATTGGTTTTTGCACGTGCATTTGGAATTTCAGTGCAAAACCGTTTGAAGCAGTGTTCACTCTTGCTTAAAAAACAAGCAATTTTGACAACAATCGGCAACTTTCAACCCCCCCCCCCCCTCTGCATGCCGCACGTGACAATAAGACAGCTTTCGCAAGCTTTGCGGAATACTCTGTTAACCCCTTAAACCTTTCCCAGTTGAATTCTTCGAAAAAATGCATTGCTTGTATTTTTGGCCAATTTAAAAAGAAAGGGCCTTTTTTCGGGGTGGTCCTTAATTAAAGTTCGACCCTATAATATATATATATATATATATATATATATATATATATATATATATATATATATATATATATATATATATATATATTTTAGTTTTTATCTTAGATGTTTTCCATGGTACATAAGTTTACTAGAAGACGTTTATAGGGTCTTCGTAATATTGACAGAATTAGGAATGATATGTACGAAATGAGCGTTTACTGTGTGACAGCAAACAATGTAGAGTTTGCTGAGGAACATTTTGCATGTGTACAGAGTATTTGCTACGTGGGCAGAGTACTTGTTGCGTACGAGAAATTTGCTGTGAGAACTATTTGTCGTGAGGGTACAAACGACAGGCTACACCGACAGCGATCGTTCCTGACCAGACGGGCATTATACCCATCAAGGAAATTTTCTTTGTGCTCCTTTTCTATGAATATATACACACACGACAGACACTCAGACAGACAGACAGACAGACAGACACAGGCATAGACACAGACAGACAGACAGACAGACAGACACACTCGCACGCACACGCACACACGCACACACACACACACACACACACACACACACACACACACACACACACGCACACGCGCGCGCGCCCACTTGCCCCCCCCCCCCTCCCCAACCCACCCCCCACCCCACCCCCACACACACACACATGCACACACAGTCAGAAGAAAAACGCGCGTGCGTGTTTATATGTATAAGCACTCGAATTAATTTTTGTTTTCATCAGCAAATCTCTCTCTCTCCTCTCTCTCTCTCTCTCTCTCTCTCTCTCTCTCTCTCTCTCTCTGGACAGAGTTCTGATGGTGCCATCCAATCACACAGGATGGGACTGGGCATCATCAAAACACACAATGATGGCAGCTGGATGACGGGAAAGAGCAGTCATGACATGGCTCATCCTCTGGTAGTTCCCCCACAGGACGCCAGCTGTAGGCGTGTACTACCAAAGTATCGGCAGAGGTTGTCTCAAAACAAGATGTTGGTGTTCACCATCACATACTGATAATCTCAGCACCCTCTGCTTTCTTTGTGAATAGCGGTGTCGTGTTGTTACAGTTGTATATATAGCAGGAAAGGGCACTCCATCCTGTCTCAACTTCCACCCCCTCCCCCCAGCTCAGACAACAGATACAACAGTTCATTAACACTTCTACGTGACCAGACACAATTTATTAACACTTCTAGGACACCGGACACAATTCATTAACACCTCTACGACACACAAACAAAATTCATTAACGTTTCTAGGACACCGGACACAATTCATTAATACTTCTAGGACACCGGACACATTTCATTAACACTTCTAGGACACCGGACATAATGCATTAACACTTCTAGGACACCAGTCACAATTGGTTTACACTTCTAGGACGCCAGACACAGTTTATTAACACTTCTACCACACCAAACACAATTCATTAATACTTCTACCACATCAGACGCAATTCATAAACACTTCTAGGACACCAGACACAATTCATTCACACTTCTAGGACACCAGACTGAACTCATTAGCACGTCAAGGAAACTGGACACAATTCATTAACGCTTCTAGAACACCGGACACAATTCATTAACACTTCTAGGACACCAGACACAATTCATTAACACTTCTAGGACACCGGACACAATTCATTAACACTTCTAGGACACCGGACACAATTCATTAACACTTCTAGGACACCGGACACAATTCATTAACACTTCTAGGACACCGGACACAATTCATTAACACTTCTAGGACACCGGACACAACTCATGAACAAGAGAGAGAGAGAGAGAGAGAGAGAGAGAGAGAGAGAGAGAGAGAGGGGGGGGGGGGGAGGGGAGCAGGGTGAGAGAGTGTTGAGAAGAAACCAGGAACAACCGTCAGAGAAGTGGGATGTAGGTGTTTTGTTGAGCTGTGGCAAAGACATCTGCCCTTTTCTTTCTAACTACGCAGGAATGAGCTAATGAACTTCAATCAATAAAACTACTGAATGATTCTCTCGTCATTCTCGTCTGGTATTCTGTCGTCAGTCATATATGTCTGGTCGCTTCAGTGCCGTTCTTTTTAAGTCACCAGCAAAACTCTTGTGATAGCTGATCGACGTTCCGCTTATAACAGTCTTCCCTACTCGCATCTAATTCGTATTCTACACATTACCATACTATTTCACGATTAAGGTCCTCCCAGCTATCGAGTTGCAGTCCGTCCTCTGGGGATGTGTATCAAGCTTGGCTGTAGGCAGGGCTGGTATCACTGGACATCACGGGCTAGTAGCACTACACTGTGATCTCTGTCTGGTGTGTGGTCGTCTGCTGCCCAGCGGTCAGTACAGGCCTCAAAGGTAATTGGTCTCCGGGTCATGGTGCTGTCTGTGCAGAACGTGACACTCAGTCACCATCCGACTGACCAGTGCTATAGATGACTGACAGATGAGTGTACAGTTTCCAAAAGATATGATTTCACATTTTTTTTTATCTGCGTGCGTGCGTGCATGCGTGCATGCGTGCGTGTGTCCGTGCGAGCGCACGCCGCGCGCGTGTGTGTGTGTGTGTGTGTGTGTGTTCTCCGTGGAAACAGTCTTTTATTCTTAGATGCTCTTCAATCCTGTTCATGTGTTTGCTGTTGTGTCATGGGTCTGTGGCCTCCTCGTTGTACCAGTGTGTGCTGTTGCTCTCTCTGTCTCACGCCTTCGTGTGTGTGTGTGTGTGTGTGTGTGTGTGTGTGTGTGTGTGTGTGTGTGTGTGTGTGTGTGTGTGTGTGAGAGAGAGAGAGAGAGAGAGAGAGAGAGAGAGAGAGAGAGAGAGAGAGAGAGAGAGAAAGAGAGGAGGAGCGGGGGAGGGAGCAAGAGAGGAGTGCTTTTTCACTCATGTATTGGGAAATGTCGCACATTCTCTAGACAGGTTTGTGGACCGAATAGTGAAGTTTTCTTAAATATTAAACAGCGTTTATTTCAGCTTGATAAGACCAACACTCCAGAGCATTATATTGTATTGGTAGACGTGCACACATCCTTTAAAACATATCTGACGATGTTTGTTTCCCTTTTTCCCCCTTTTTTAAACAAACCAAATCATTCCACACTGTAATATTGTTTCTCCCACATGAAGAGAGGAGGAGGGAGGTAGAAAGGTTGATTAGGTCCCCCTTCCCTCTCTCATTTCGCGAGGTATGATCCCCAGTTCAGAGGCTGATAACGAGGTTAGTGTACTGTATGTTAGTGTTTAATCAACGTCACTCAGCCCAAGGACAATACTTTAATCTCCGTCTGGTCTGTTGTTAGTCGTCCCATGTCTGTCTGTTGTATCCTCTCCAAGCCCTGATCCCCTGGGACTGGTGTTCCCTGAGGACCATGCTTCAGTTAGCACGGACCTGCTGTAGTAGATGTGTGAAGGGGGTGTTGTCTAGCTAATTGAATCACATGGGTGTCCTGGGAGGGGGTGGGGGTGGGCGATAGTCTGTGAAGAAGCTAGCTATTTGTGTGGGTAACTGGTGTTCTTGATCGGCTCGAACAACTCAAGTCTCTCGTTGCCTTTTTACCAATCGATCAGTCCGTCTAAAGCACACACAGCCATGCAGACTTGCAAACAAACAAAAAACCCTAATAAACGTGATTCATGTAAGTTGTAGTAGTATGCATTGCCTTGATTTGGGTCATGTGTATTTGGTTTTTGTGTAGATCGAGTGTAATCCGGGTAGTGTTGGTAGGTCAGTGTCATGTTGTTAGAATGCAGTACAGACCAGTGTTTTGAACATAGAACGTAGTGTAGATCAGGTAAGTGTAGATAGGGTGTAGTGTAGATTAGTGTACATAGCGCGTTGTTTACAAACAGAATGATAAAGATCAGTGTTGTGTAGATCAGTGAAGTGTAGATCCGTGTAGTGTAAATCAGCGTCGTTTAGACAGAATGTAGAGTAGATACAGTGTAGGCAGGTCTTTGGTTTGTAGATCAGTGACGTGTAGAATATAGTGTAGATAGTGTAGTGTAGTTAAAGTGTGATGTGGATTAGTGCTCATCGATTGATGGAACTGGGGTGCCGAGCACACAGTGTGTGTGAGATCAGGTCACTTTGTTTGCAGCTCATTTTCTGCCCCAAGACATCCTTCGTCACCAGCACTGTAACATGGGCTTCCTTCTGGACTGTCTGAACTGAGAACAGTGATAGTCAAGAACAGATCTGTCTATTTCATGATTGGTAACATGGGCTTCCTTCTGGACTGTCTGAACTGAGAACAGTGATAGTCAGGAACAGATATGTCCATTTCATGATTGGTAACATGGGCTTCCTTCTGGACTGTCTGAACTGAGAACAGTGATAGTCAAGAACAGATATGTCCATTTCATGATTGGTAACATGGGCTTCCTTCTGGACTGTCTGAACAGAGAACAGTGATAGTCAAGAACAGATATGTCCATTTCATGATTGGTAACATGGGCTTCCTTCTGGACTGTCTGAACTGAGAACAGTGATAGTCAAGAACAGATATGTCCATTTCATGATTGGTATTCACGTCTGCTTCTCTCCCGCTCATTTTGGTATCACCCTGTGCAGTTTCACCCAGTAGTAACCACGTCTGTACAGACAAAATGGCATCAGGCAGCCAGACATCTCATCCAACATCCACCATCTGTGTCGGAAGCAGTTTAACCTTTTTGGGCCTCTCCTCATTGTGTTGTTCTGTTCATTGACGTCTGCCACGAGGTAGTCCAGTCATCCAGTGATGACTAACCACGTTAGCTGGACACCTGACGTGTGTGTGGTCAGTGTTCACCACCACCACATTAGACGTTGGACTCCTATGGTGTGTGTAATTGATGTGATCAGTCACTACTGTCGTACGTTGGTCACTGACGTGTGTAGTCAATGGTCACATCCATGGCTGTCAGGTTCTTCTGACTGCCGCCTGGTGCAACAGTGAGCGTGAAGTGTTGCAGGCTGATAGGTTGTTGGTTCAAGTCTTAGCACAGTCATCTATTTTTGGAACTTGTCTGGTTTATCCACTTCCTGCAAACAGTTGTTGAGTGTGCTGCGAACTTGAATAGAAAGACTTGAACCACAAAGTCGAGTTTTATTTGCATTAAGATGCGTCTGAGTGTTGGTTGGTTCTGTGACGAACACAGGAGGTGTCTGTCGCTGTCAGGCCTGGTTTATACTGGTCTATGTAATGCTGGGATGCATAGGGAACAACCCTGTTATTTGATGTCAGTCCACGATGACCCACAGTACCATCATCCTCTGTTTAACTTACCACCATTCAGAGAAAAAGTCATGACCTCAATATGGGATGTCCACAACTATGACTGTGGTATTGGTGTCACGGTGCTGGGGTTCAGGACAGACAGCTCACCCTGACTCCGCACTACGGCATGATTGCTAACAGTGGGGGCCCAGCAAGTAGTGTTCTGTACGTGCTCAGCCACGGTCCACTGTATTGTCTCTGAGCTATACATCTGCATGCCAGGGAGACACACCACATGTCACTGTTGGTCCCTGTGATATAGATGTACACACCAGAGATACACACCACATGTCACTGTTGGTCACTGTGATATAGATCTGCACACCAGGGATACACACCACATGTCACTGTTGGTCCCTGTGATATGGATATACACACCAGGGATACACACCACATGTCACTGTTGGTCCCTGTGATATAGATGTGCACACCAGGGATACACACCACATGTCACTGTTGGTCCCTGTGATATAGATCTGCACACCAGGGATACATACATGTCACTGTTGGTCCCTATGGTATAGATGTACACACCAGGGATACACACATGTCACTGTTGGTCCCTATGGTATAGATGTACACACCAGGGATACACACCACATGTCACTGTTGGTCCCTGTGATATAGATGTACACACCAGAGATACACATCACATATCACTGTTCGTCCCTGTGATATAGATGTTTGTGCACATCAGGGATATACACCACATGTCACTGTTGGTCCCTGTGATATAGCTGTATGTGCACATCAGGGATACACTACACATGTCACTAATGGTCCCTGTGATATAGATGTACACACCAGGGATACACACCACATGTCTCTGTTGGTCCCTGTGATAGAGATCTGCACACCAGAGATACACACCACATGTCACTGTTTGTCCCTGTTGTATAGATGTACACACCAGGAATACACACATATCACTGTTGGTCCATACACGCCAGGGACACACACCACATGTCACTGTTGGTCCTTGTGATATAGATGTGCACACCAGGGATACACACCACATGTCACTGTTGGTCCCTGTGATATGGATATACACGCCAGGGAGACACACTGCATGTCACTGTTGGTCCCTGTGATATGGATATACACACCAGGGATACACACCACATGTCACTGTTGGTCCCTGTGATATGGATATACACGCCAGGGAGACACACTGCATGTCACTGTTGGTCCCTGTGATATGGATATACACACCAGGGATACACACCACATGTCACTGTTGGTCCCTGTGATATGGATATACACGCCAGGGAGACACATTGCATGTCACTGTTGGTCCCTGTGATATGGATATACACACCAGGGATACACACCACATGTCACTGTTGGTCCCTGTGATATGGATATGCACACCAGGGATACACACCACATGTCACTGTTGGTCCCTGTGATATGGATATACACACCAGGGACACATACCACATGTCACTGTTGGTCCCTGTGATATGGATATACACGCCAGGGACACACACCACATGTCACTGTTGGTCCCTGTGATATGGATATACACGCCAGGGATACACACCACATGTCACTGTTGGTCCCTGTGATATAGATGTACACACCAGAGATACACACCACATGTCACTGTTGGTCCCTGTGATATGGATATACACGCCAGGGACACACACCACATGTCACTGTTGGTCCTTGTGATATGGATATACACGCCAGGGACACACACCACATGTCACTGTTGGTCCCTGTGATATGGATATACACACCAGGGATGCACACCACATATCACTGTTGGTCCCTGTGATATGGATATACACGCCAGGGACACACACCACATGTCACTGTTGGTCCTTGTGATATGGATATACACGCCAGGGGCACACACCACATGTCACTGGATGATCTCTGAGGCACCTCCCGTCTGTCCACCAAGTGTCCTTAAAACCACTTGAAGAGTGTTTCCGTCATTGTGTCGCACACGTTATGCAGGTATCCCTTGATGTAAATTGGCACTGCAGACCTGCATCAAACTTTAACGGTTTTCTCCTCTGGTACATAACATTTTTCCATCAAGTTTGGTTAAATTGGCCTGGTGCTTTTTCCAAAACATAACTGACAGACGCTGGTAAAAATAATCCCCCTTGATGGAGGGAAGAAAAGAAAAACCCACTGTGAAGTGTGTGTGACTCAACTCAACTCAACTCAAATAGTTTAATTGCAAAGGCCACCGACCTATCTGCAATGAGGTCAAGAACAAAAGCAGAACACGTCACTCGCTCAGCGCATACACTAAGAATTATGAAAGAAAATATTTGCATAACAAAATATTCTTCCTGAAATTACTTTGGCATTTGTGTGTTAACTGATAACAGTTCCTCTATTTGTTTTAGTGCTTTAAAAATGAACATAGTTACAGAGTGAGTTACAACTCTCTTTTCATTTTGCAGTAAAAGAAGTAATGACACTTGATGAACATTTCTAGTATGAGGTAAAATGTATTTATCTCTTAAATCTTTATAGGATTGACAAACAATAAAAAAAATGTATTTTGTCATCGATTTGATTACAGAATTGACAGTTTTTGGAGTTTAGTGTATACTTTGATGGGCATTCAAATCACCAATACTAAGTCGAATTCTCACG
>CM031603.1:97885439-97912939 GCA_018398815.1 Conus ventricosus | reverse complement strand
AGTTTCTTTTCAAGAACAGCTCCATCTGGAAGCCTCTGTCAGCAGCAAGACAGAGCCCCCGCCATGCCATGCTTTAAGGAGGAGTGAATAATTATCTCTGTAATGCCAGGCGTCCCAGGCCTCGCCATCATAGGTTGATGACATCCAGGTGTGTGCCGGCCGGGTCATGGCTCGGGGACTGGCCTGGTTGGAGGCATGAACACTGGCTGAATCGGCTTTTCCCCACGGTACTGACCACACCACGTCCACACGTCAACGATGACAGCCCACACTGAACATTGAACACAGAAGGAACACGAAAGCCACCCTCCCCTTTCTCTGTCAGTCTGTCTGTCTGTCTGTCTGTCTGTCTGTCTGTCTGTCTGTCTGTCTGTCTGTCTGTCTGTCTGTCTGTCTGTCTCTCTCTCTCTCTCTCTCTCTCTCTCTCTCTCTCTCTCTCTCTCTGAAACAATTTGCATCTGAGGGAAAAAGTTGATTTGTAATATCTGTTTCACATTCAGTTTTTTTCTTCAACAGCTATTTTTTTCCTTATTTCAACAACAATCTGTAGACTGACCAGTGGTCTATAATTGACATTCTTAACTCATTCAGTTCAGTTTGGTCTGTGTATTATTGAGGACAGGTACATTTGTATTTCTAAAGCACCACCTGAACATTGGACAACTGAAGAGAACTCACGTAATGTCAAGAAGTCTTGCAGTTGCTCATAACACTTCCCCTAATTACTCATGATCATATTTTCTCTGGCTAGTCTTTTTATGTCCCAATCACTCGTACTTGCAACACATACACACACGCACGCACGCACGCACGCACGCACACACACACACTGCCCTCGTCTACGCTCAGTTTCAGAGAACAGACATGAAGATGAACCCCCTCCCACCTCCCCTGTTGCCTGCCCTCTTCGTCTTGGCGTGGCGAGATGAACGCCCTTTGGCCCACCACGTCTAAAGGACAAGCTCTCCGTGCGTCTGATGCTCTTGATAACAGGCTGCCCTCTGTTCCCCAACAGGGGATCCCCCCTCCCCCCCCCCCCCTACATTCCACATCTGGAGACGGTGACGATGTTAGCTGTACTCGTCCCGGTTGTATCTCAATGGCACTTGCCGTCCAGGGGAGGGTGTAATCGGCACCCGGCCTCTTGCAGACCTCCTCGCGGAGTGTCCGGCTGCTTTCAGACCTCCTAGACATGAGATCCAGGATGATCGCGATGGCCCTTAAGACCTTGTAGTGTGTCCCGTTAGGAAGGACGGTGTTAGGGAGGGGTGGTGGTGGTTGTCGTAACAGGTTGTGATGACTGCTGGATGGTCACAACTCACGTGGTGGCTGGCGTTTCGGGGAAGTCTTCTGTTCAACGATTTCATTCTCTGAAGAGCGTGGCATGCTTTGTCTCTCTGTGGGTTGCTGTGGGAAGGGGAAGGGTTTGTTTTGTGGCAGGATATAATTCCTCTCCCTCCCACTCTCTTTCTCAATCCCTCACTCGTCCACATTTTGTGCTGCCTCTCCTCCTCTTTTTGTGTCTTGCCCTCTCCCCCTCATTTTGTGTCTGCCCTCTCTCTCCTCATTTTGGTGTCTGGCCCTCTCCCTCTCATTTTGTGTCTGGGCCCTCTCTCCCTCATTTTGTGTCTCCGGCCCTCCCCTACTCATTTGTGTCTGGCCCACTCTCTCCTCATTTTTGTGTCTGCCCACTCCCTCCACATTTTGTGTCTGGCCCTCTCCTCCATCATTTGTGTCTGGGCCCTTCTCCCTCCTATTTATGTCTGGACCCTCTCTCTCATCATTTGTGTCAGGCCCTCTCCCCTCATTTGTGTCTGGCCTACTCCCTCTCAATATAATGTTGACCTCTCTCTCCTCATTTTGTGTCTGGCCCTCTCCCTCCTCATTTGTGTCTGGCCCTCCTCTCTCATTCTCCTCATTTTAGTGTTCTGCCCTCTCTATCCTCATTTTGTGTCTGGCCCACTCCCTCCTCATTTTGTGTCAGGCCCTCTCTTCTCCTCATTTGTGTCTGGCCCCTCCCTCTGCATTTTGTGTTCTGGCCTCTCTCCCTCCTCATTTTGTGTCCGGCCCTCTTCGTCCTCATTTGGGTCTGGCCCTCCTCTCTCCTCAATTTGTGTCTGGCCCTCTCTCTCCTAAAAAAAATTTGTGTCGGCCCTCCTCGCTTCCTCAATTTGTGTCTGGCTGGCCCTCTCCCACCCCATTTTGTGTCTGGCCCTCTCTCTCCTCAATTTGTGTCTGGCCCTCTCTCTCCTCATTTTGTGTCTGGCCCTCTCCCTCCTCATTTTGTGTCTGGCCCTCCACCCTCCTCATTTTGTGTCTGGCCCTCTTCCTCCTCATTTTGTGTCTGGACCTCTCACTCCTCATTATTGTGTCGGCCCTTCTCTCTCTCCTCATTTTGTGTCTGGGCCCTCTCTCTCCTCATTTGTGTCCTGGCCCTCTCTCTCCTCGTTTTGTGTCCTGGCCACTCTCCCTCCACATTGTCTGTCTGGCCCTCTACCTCCTCATTTAGGTGCCTGACCCTCTCTCTCCTCATTTTGGAGTCGGACCTCTCCTCCTCATTTTGTGTACTGGCCCCCTCTCTCCTCGATTTTCTTGTCTGAACCCTCACCCTCTCCTCATTTGGTGTCCGGCCACTCTCTCCTCATTTTGTGTCTGACCCTCTCTATCCTCAATTTGTGTCTGGCCCTCTCATCTCCTCCATTTTGTGTCTGGCCCTCCTCTCCTCATTTTCGTCTGGCCCCTCTCCCTCCCTCATTTTCAGTCTGGCCCTCTCCCTCTCCCATTTTCTGTCCTGGTGGCCCCTCTTCGTCCTCAATTTGTGTCTGCCCTCACGCTCCTCAATTTGTGTCCTGGCCCTCTCCTCTCCTCATTTTCTGTCTGCCCTCTTCGTCCACATTTTGTGTCTGGGGCCCTCTCTCTCTCTCCTCAATTTGTGTCAGGCCCTCTCTCACCTCAATTAGTGTCTGGCCCTCTCGCTCCTCACTTTGTGTCTGGCCTCATCCTCCTCATTTTGAAAGACCCCCCCCCCCCTGGGGGGGGGGGGTCCCCCCCCCCCCCCCCCCCCCCCAGGCCCTCTCTCTCCTCATTTTGTTCTGGCCCTCTCCTCTCCTCATTTGTGTCTGGCCCTCTCTCCTCCTCAATTTGTGTCTGGCCTCACTCTCCCTCGTTTTTGTGTCAGGCCTGGCCCTCGGGCCCAGCCTCCCTCCTCATTTTCTGTCTGCCCTCAACCTCCTCATTTGTGCCTGACCCTCTCTCATCCTCATTTATGTTGTCTGACCCTCTCCTCCTCCTTTTCTGACTGCCCTCACTCCTCCTCATTTTCGTCTGACCCACTTCCCTCCTCATTTTCTGACTGACCCTCTCCCTCCTCATTTTGTTTCAGGCCCTCTCTCTCCTCATTTTCTGTCTGACCCTCTCCCTCTCCTCATTTTGTGTCTGACCCTCTCTCTCCTCATTTAGTGTCCTGACCCTCTCTCTCCTCATTTTGTGTCTTGACCCTCCCCTCTCCTCATTTTGTGTCTGACCCTCTCTCTCCTCAATTTTCGGTCTGGGCCCTCCCCTCATCCTCTTTTGTGTCTGACCCTCACTCTCCTCATTTTTCTAGTCTGACCCTCTCCCACTTCCTCATTTTGTGTCTGACCCTCTCTCTCCTCATTTTGTGTCTGAACCTCACTCACCTCATTTTGTGTCTGACCCTCTCCCTCTCCTCATTTTGTGTCTGGCCCTCTCCTCCTCATTTTCTGTCTGACCCTCGCCCTCTCCTCATTTAGTGACTGACCTTTCTCTCTCTCCTCATTTCTGTCTGACCCTCTCCCTCTCTCTCAATTGGTGTCAGGCCCACTCTCTCCCATCATTTTGTGTACGGAGACCCTCTCCTATCCTCATTTTGTGTCCCTGGCCCTCTCTCTCCTCATTGTGTCTGGCCCTCTCCCTCCTCATTTTCGTCTGGCCCTCTCCCACTCCTCATTTTCTGTCTGCCCTCTTCGTCCTCAATTTGTGTCTGGCCCTCTCTCTTCCTCAATTTGTGTCTGGCCCTCTCCCTCTCCCTCATTTTTCTGTCTGCCCTCTTCGTCCTCTTTTGTTCTGGCCCTCTCTCTCCTCAATTGTGTCTGGCCCTCTCTCTCTCCTCCAATATGTGTCTGCCCTCTCGCTCCTCAATTTGTGTCGGCCCTCTCCCCCCCATTTTTGTGTCTGGCCCCTCTCTCTCCGTCAATTTGTGTCTGGCCTCTCTCTCCTCATTTGTGCCTGGCCCTCTCCTCCGTCATTTTGTGTCTGGCCCTCTCCCTCCTCATTTGTGTCTGGCCCCTTCCTCCTCATTTTTGTGTCTGGCCCTCTCTCTCACTCATTTGGTGTCTGGCCCTCACTCTCCTCCATTGTTTATTGTGGTGTCTGGCCCCTCTCTCTCCCTCATTTTGTGTCTGGGTCCCCTCTCTCTTCCTCATTTTTGTGTCCTGGCCCTCTACTCCATATTTTCTCCTGCCCTCTCTCTCCTCAATTTCAGTCTGCCCTCTCCCTCTCCTCATTTTTCTGTCTGGCCACTCGCTCATTTTGTGTCTGGTCCCTCTTCTCCTCAATTTGTGTCTGGCCCCTCTCTATCCTCAATTTGTGTTGGCCCTCTCACCTCACACAATTGTGTGTCTGGCCCGTCTCCCTCCCCCCATTTTGTGTCTGGCCTCTCTCTCCTCAATTTGTGTCTGGCCCTCTCTCTCCTCATTTTGTGTCTGTGCCCTCTCTCTCCTCAATTTTGTGTCTGGCCCTCTCTCACCTCATATTGTGTCTGCCCTCTCTCTCCTCATTTGGTGACTGGTCCCTCTTCCTCCTCATTTTGTGTCTGGTGGCCCTCACCCTCCTCTTTTGAGTCTGGTCCTCTTCCTCCTCATTTTGTGTCTGGCCCTCTCTCTACTCAGTTTGTGTCCTGCCCTCCCCCTCTCTCCTCATTTTGTGCTGGCCCTCTCCTCTCCTCATTTTGGTCTGGCCCTCTCTCCTTCTCCACATTTTGAGTCTGGCCCTCTCTCTCCTCATTTTGTGTTTGGTGGTAGGCCCCTCCCCCTCATTTTGTACTGGCCCTCTCCTCTCCTCATTTGTGTTTGGGGCCCTCTCTCCGTCCCTCCTCATTTTTGTGTCCTGGCCCTCTCTCTCCTCATTTGGGTCTGCCCACTCCCTTTCTCATATTGGTCCGGGCCCTCTCCTCCCTCATTTTGTGTCTGGCCCTCTCTCTACCTTATTTTGGTGTTTGGCCCTCTCTCATCCTCATTTGTGTTTGGCCCACCTCTCCTCATTTTCTGTCCTGGCCCTCTTCGCCTCATTTTGTGTTTGGCCCTCTCTCTCTCCTGCCTTGTGTGTCTGGCCCTCTCTCTCACTCATTTTCTGTCCTGGCCCTCTCTCTCCTCATTTGGTGTCTGGGCCCTCTCTCTCCTCATTTTGTGTCCTGGCCCTCTAACCTCCTCATTTGTGTCTGGCCCTCTCTCTCCTCATTTTGTGTCTGGCCCTCTACCTCCTCATTTTCTGTCTGGCCCTCTACATCTCATTTTACTGTTGGCCCTCATTCCCTCTTCCTCATTTTATGTGTCTGGCCCCTCTCCCTCTCCTCAATTTGTGTCTGGCCCTCTCCTCTCCACATTTGTGTCCTGGGCCCTCAACCTCCCCATTTTCTGTCTGGCCCTCTCCCTCTCTCTTTTGTGTCTGGCCCTCTAACCCTCCTCATTTGTCATGTCGGCCCTCTCCCTCTCCTCATTTTGTGACTGGGCCCTCTACCTCCGCATTTTCTGTCTGGACCCTCCCTCGTCATACTAGTCCTCAATTTGTGTCCTGGCCCTCTCCGTCCTCTTTTCTTCCTCCTTCCTTTTCAGTCCATTTCCTTCGTGTGTCCCTCGCTCCTTCTTCCTTTCTTTGTCTCTTGTCTCTCTTCTCCTCCTCTGTGTTTGTGCGCGCGCGCTCGTGTGTGGTGTGTGTGTGTGTGTGTGTGTGTGGTGAGTGTGTGTGTGTGTGTGTGTGTGTGTGTGTGGGGTATGTGTGTGTGTGTGTGGTGTGTGGTGTGAGTGTGTGCGTTCGGTGCGCGCGCGCGTGTGTGTGTATGTGTGTGTGTGAGGTGTGTGAGTTGTGTGTGTGTGTGGTGTTTGTCTGTCTCTTCATCCCCCCTCTCTCTTTCCCCTGTCCACCCCCCTTATTCCTTTCCTTCTGTCTCCTCTCCGACCCCTTTCATGTTACATCGAAAGACAATTGTTATGCCCATAGAAATGCTTTCCAGCATGTCTACGAATAACCAATTATTCATTAAATATTGGTATTGGTATACAGTTTGTTTCCCTTCTAATCTGTATGTATGACTTTGATGTAAATTTGATTTCTTTTTTGTGTATTCTTTCCTTTTTCATTATGTTAATAAAGTGGTTTCGATTCCGTTCTCACTCTCTCTCGCTCACCTCACTCCCTCTCTCACTCTCTCCTCTCTCTCTCTCTCTCAGGATTCTCTCTCTCTCTCTCTCTCTCTCTCTGTGTCTTTAGTACACGGTGCTTACGTAATATGCAGCAGCTTTCTGTTTCTAATGGTTTTTAAAAATTTATGTAAGTTGCAGTAATGGATACAACGCTTTTTGCAATTTATTGAGGGGCTGGATGCAAAAGAAACTGCACCCACCACCCCACCGAAACAACACACACAACCACACACACACACACATCACACACACACACACCCACACACACACACACACACACACACTTATGTATAAATAAAAAAATACAGATATATATACTATATATATCACTAATTTATATAAATAAATATATATATACCTATAACGCAGAAAATAAATGCAGGCACCCCAACCACACACTCTTCAAGTTTTTTATAAAAATAACTATCGCCTTTTATCTAGGTATCGTCAGCATCTCAACAAAAACAATTAGGTATAAGCACACTCCCACCCACCCAACCACGCACCCACAGAACAAACAAACACCACCCCCAATCAACACCCACACAGACAGACACAAACACACACACTCACACACACACACACACACAACACACACACACACACACACACACACACACCACACACACACACACACACACACACACACACACGACACACACACACGACTCACAACATACTATATCATATTATCATGCTCCTCCAGGTTTGACTCTAAAAGCTGAAGCCGCACTAACATAAAGACATCTCCCCCCCCCCCCCCCGCCCGCCCACTCTCCCACTCATAGGCTAACCCTCTCTATCCTTATTTTCACATAAACCACCCCTCCCTCCCCACCCCCTACCCCCACACCACACACACAAACACGATGAACCCAATGTAGGAGTGCATAGGGGAGGGGGCAAGAGGAACAATCCTAAAATCACCTTAACATAACAGCCCTAAAACTTTCATTTCTTTTGATAACCTGATTTTGGAATTATAGTTAAAATTATATAGTAGCGAACCCCCAAAACAAACAGCAGTAGCACATCGTGAAGAAACAGAAGCTGCCACCCAATAGCAGTAAAGCAGGTATAAGTCAGAACCCTTAGCACTAACTCCCCACAGATCATACACCAAGGCAAACGGCCCTGCCTAAATACTAAAATAAGAACCAATATTACTTTTAGAATATTAAAAATAAAAATAAAAACTTACCATAAACGAAGTTAAAACATCTCAGTGTAAAAAAGGGTGGGTACAACTGTACTGTACCGTCGTCACAACTCAGCACTGGTGTCGAAGACAACCTCCACTATCCAACACACCGCCATGAGCAAAAAACAAAAATCCTCTGCAAAACACTGTTCACTACAATCTATCTTCCACCCAGCCCACACTTTAAATCAGGTAAACAACCATACAAAACACATACTCCCCTACTCCTCTCTCTTCTCTCTCTCGTCATCCTCACTGCTCTCTTCTCTCTCTCTCTCACTCTCTCTCTCATCTCGTCACTCTCTCATCACGCATCTCTCTCTCTTGTCCCCTCTCTCTCCCCTCTCCTCTCGTTCCTCCTCTCTCTCTCCTACCCCCTCTCCCCCCCTTCCTGTCCCTTCCCCCGCCCCCGCTTCTCATCCTCCCCCATCCTCCCCCTCTCCCCCCAAAAAAAATCTCTCTCTCTTCCCTCTCTCTCTGTCTTAATCTCCTTTCACTCTAATACACACACCCACACACACCTTACACACACACACACACACACACACACACATAACGCACACACGCACCCCCTCCCCCCCCCCCCCCCCCACCACACACACACACACACACATACCCACAACAACACACACACATACTCACCCACACTACAAAACCCAAAATTCCCCCACAAAAGCTCCCCACCTTCACCATATTCAAATTAACCCTAACTGGGATCATAACTAAACAGAATGAAAAGGGCCATTGAGGATAGGAACACAACCGGGGGGGGGGGGGGGTGGACGGGGGGGGGGGGGGGGGGGGGGGGGGGGGGGGCGTACCTCAAAACAACAGTATTTAAAAAGCGATCTTAATAGTTATTTTGAAACAAAGATATTTTAGAATTACAAAGGCATCGAAATATCACATTGTTTCAACACAAAGATAGTATATAAATTTAAAAAAAAAAAAAAAAAAAAAAAAAATCCTAAACATCCCATCTGGATTAAAATCTTAGATTTTTCATAATATATTAAACTCTATCATACTACCTCCACCTAAACCACTCCCTCACCCTCCACCCCCCACCCCACCACTACACCCTCCGACAGCAAATAATAAGACTAACTCAACTACTCCACCCCCTCTGCTCACATCAGAACAGAATTCACCTTTTTCATAACTGAAAGCCAAATCTTTTCTTTCATTCCCCCCGTTGATAATGTTGCCCAATTAGCCTGCAAATACTGTTTCACTTATCTTCTAGCAATTTTTCTGTTGTCCACACATGCACAATTGGTATAATGTTCAGGAACATAACATTCTGAACTTGTGGATGCTTCTCATACACATTGCCACATGTGATGCAACTGTGCATTTTTTGTCTTACTAAGTTTTAAAACATCGCTATTATGATTCGCCCACCTCTTTTTCAAATTACTGTTGAACCCAACATAGAGGAAACATGATTGTAATTTGCACTGAATCAATATAAATAACATTAAGTGTGGGTACAGTTCAGATGAGACCTTAATGTATCCACACCTTCCTTCTCCCATCCCAAACGTGACATAAAAGATGTAGTGGTCCTATGATGGAATGTAACACGGTGTCAACCCTTCTTGCACATATGAAAAATCTCTACTGTTTTCAGGCCATGTTGCAGAGTACTTTTGGGACTGATGGTTTATATATTTCTCCTAAGTTTTTGGCTCTCCTGTATCACTGCAAATAATAGACATCTATTCGGAAATATTATTCAATTTGTCCAGGTTTTTGTACAACAATATCAGATTGTTTCTTTTATTATTCCTGATTTATCAGGAACTCTAGGGTCCCAACGTAGTAACCCAAGCCAATTCTTCTGTTTGTTTTTTGAACGTTTCTGCAAGGCTTTCTGTCTGTCTGGGCACACTGGCACCTTCTCTAATACCTTTTAACGCATCCTCCAATTTCCAGCCGAAGTAACGAATTGTTTTTGCATATTCCTGTATTCCACTTTACTAATATATCATCTTTCGAACATATCACCCTAAGTCCTTCCTACCATACAAATAATGCATACCTTGAATACAGATTGAGGATGACATGAGTTGGGGGCAAGTAGCTGTGCGAATTTTAGAAAGACATCAGTTCTTAATTTACCTTCTCTGTCCAGAGAACTCTGACATCTAGGTATTCCACTGATTTCCCAGGAGTCTATCGTCCACATAATCTTCTCTGGACAAAGTGATTCTAGGTGTTTTCTGCAAGATAGTGACAGATTTTTTCTTCAGGTAGTAAAAGGAATCCAAGCAACCCTATATCTACTCAGTTTAAACCCATCTCCTGTATCTGAATGCTTGAATTTTCAGCGGTTTATATAGAAGACAAAAGAGTTATTGGACTTCTGACTAGTTTCTTTCTCGTTCTAGACAACCCATGAAGACATCTACATAAAGTAGGAGCAGAGGTGGACCCATAGCTGTGCACGGTTAGGTGAGGATTGCAAAATCATAATTCCATCACCATCTTCATACTTCAGAGATTTATTATTCATAGCTACTATGTAGAGACCTTCCAAGATACAATCTGAGAGATCTCAACTTTGAAGTGTGTTTTTTCAGCATCTTTTTTACAGCTGGGATGCCCATATTGATTGTTCCCCGCTATGTTACAAACACACTACATCACACGTACTAGAACTGCTGAACTTGGAAGGGGAGAGTAATCCTCATTTATTATTCAATCTTATTGAAAATTCCTTGTGTCTAAAATTTAGATTAAGGTACCTTTTCTGTAAGATGATTGATAGAAAAAAGTTGAATAACCCTAGACAAGTTTTGAGTGGGGGTGGCCACTTCCAGATCGCAACAACCGGTGGGGGAACGAGGTGGTTTGGGATCATTGAGGAGATGTTTGCATTATTGCTGTGGGTCCCTTCAACTTACTTTACAAATTGTGCAATACCTTCATTAAATACCCCCCTCATCCTAGCCAATTGTCTACATCTATGCAAATCTTAGAACAAACGTCATGTGAGTCATCCTACCACATCCTACATATATGGGGTGTGTTTGTGTGTGGTGTGGGGGGGGGGGGGGGGGGGGGGGGGGGGGGGTAGGGGGGTGCTTTATTGTGAAAAAAGGATAGAGAGGTAGCTATGAGTGGGAGAGTGGGCGGGGGGTGGGGGGGGGGGGGGGGAGATGTCTATACTGTAAGTGGGCTCAGCTATTTAGAGTCCAACCAGGAGGCGCCCATGATAATATGATATAGTATGTTTTTTAGAGTGTGAGTAGTGTGTGTGTGAGTGTGAGTGTGAGTGTGTCTGTGTGGTGTGTGGAGTGTGTAGTGTGTAGTGTGTGTGGTGTGTGTTGTTGTAGAGTGTGTGTGAGTGTGTGTTGAGATGTGTCTGTGTTGGTCTTTCTGTGTGGGTGTTTTGAAGAGGGGTTAGAGAATGTTCTGGTGGGTGCGTGGTTGGGTGGGTGGGAGTGTGCATATACATAACATGTTATTTTGTTGGCAAAGCTGACGAAGCCTAAATAAAAGGCGAAAGCTTCTTTTATATATAAAAAACATTAAGATGTGTGTGGTTGGTGTGCCTGCATTAAAATTTTCCCTGCGTTGTTGACTGCCAGTATCCTGGATCCGCAGTGCACCCGACACATCACTGAGTGGTGTCCATCCTACACCAGGGTTTTACCTTCATTTTATATATATATATATAAAACGTTAAATATAAATATATATATAAATATATCAAAAGATATATAAAATATATATATAATATATTATTTAAATATAAATACATATATAATATATATTATATACATATAAACAAATAAATTCGCAAGGATAAAGTACCGAGCACCATTCCAGCAACACATCAGAGCAGCTTGTGTAGCAATGACTGCAAGAAATATTGAATTAATTACAAAGCTTGGCTCATATGTCTTAAGATTGAAGGAAATAGGGGGAGATAAGCATACATAACTGCAAGTGGTAAATAAATCTGCCTAACTAACAGTATTGATTGTTTCAGGATTCGAAATATCGGTATCTGACCAGAAGATACATTAGTGAGTTTCCTCCCTAATAGGAGACTGTCTCACTCCCCCTTGGAGACTACAAGATTGCTTGAAGGCACAATTTGAGAAGCATTCATATTTATTTTATTATTTTCTTCCCCCATTCCCCCCCTCACAGCACATACTGTTAGTTAAGGCGGGCGTGACTTATCTACCACTGTCAGATATGGGACGGGGCGGAGGGGGGGCGTTCTCTCCCCCTATTTCTTCAATCTAAGAACATAAGAGCAAGCTTTTGGTTTATAATTCTCTTTCTCCTCTCTCCGTCTCTCCCATCTCTCCTCACTCTCCTCTCTCTTCGTCCTTCTCCTCTCCGGACTCTCACTCTCCTCTATATATATATAAATATATAGTTATATATACTCAAAACATCACACACCACACACCCAACCACCCAACACACACACACACACACACACCACACACACCACACAAACACACACAACACTGAGTAATCAATTTACCGGCACGCATATGCTTCAACACAAGTCCCACCCATTTTCGATTTTTTATTTCACGCTGGTTTACACTCAGTATGCTCCTCACTCAATCCTAATTTCAACTGTCACTGTTCGCCAGTGACTTTCTTCCATTCATTAGTTCAGTTGATGTTCCCGAAAACTTCCCAGTATGACTTAACGACAGGAAAGAGGCAGTTACACCTGTAAGGAAAATCTCGTTCTTGGATAATCAAGCAAAATGTCGTTAATCGGCAGAATCTGACAGGTCATCGTGGGCCAGCGCCAAGACACGCAATTGATTTTCTGTCCGACGGACACCACTAGCTGGGACCGGCTGACGAGGATGACTGGGGCGCCCACAAACATACGTGGCCTAGAAGACCCCCGTAATGCTCGGCGCCAGATTGCAACCACTCGAAAGGCATATAACCGCCGCTGCTTACTCTGCCGGCGGATGGAGTGGTCTAATTGCAACCACCACTAGGCACGGGATTAGCAATCAGGATGTCGACATGAAACCAGGGCAGAAGCGGTTGGCAATGAATCCTCCACTCAAGGTAAAAGACCTGTATCACCGCCCCGGTGTACCGCCGCCAGTAAAGGACAGTCCCGGACAAATCGGCTCCGCCAGTTTTTTTATGTGATGTGCGTGTTTGCGGCCGCCAGAGCATATTGTTGGTCCCTATCCCCAGACAGAGGGCGTTTCTGCTGACGTGCAGGCCCTTGGGGACGTATGGATTCTGCTCCGCTCGCCATCCAGACTGCAACCACAGAGCGGAAGAATGCTGTAACGCAGGTAATCTTGATAGGTCCTCCCAGGACGTGTTTTACGACCTCTGAGACATTCTGGTCTTCCCATGTGGACTGAGGTGTTTAGTGGTACTGCACAGGCTAGTCTGAGGGGATGCAGGGCTGAGGCGAGCAGCTTCAGCGTCCAGTTGGCTGCTGGAAAAGGCCCTGGTCTGAGGTCTGTAGCTTGCTGCAAGACATTGAACAGCCAACACTTCATGGTCACGGCGAGTTTTTTCTTTCAAAAGTGTTCCTGGTGCGTTCTTTCCCACACATCCCGTCTGTCTAAACAATGCTGAACACAGTTTTGCCATTATCCCATGTTACTTATTGAGCTTAGCGCCACGCTAATTTTGTGAGGCATATACTGTCCTCAAAGCGTTTGTCTGACTGTTCACAACGCTTGGGCTTGCTGGATCGATGGATTTCGTTATTGATCTCGCATTTGATTAAACACAGTGAATTTAATTTCTATCCTGATGAACAGGGAATTGTCATCTTTATTTAGCTTATTACTTAAATTGGCTGTCAGTTATTCCGTCACAGGTACTGACAAACATGCCTATGCGTGATGTGATAATTCACTCTTCCACTCCGCACAGCAATGGGTTAGCGAGGGCCCGGGAGGACCACTTCAGGTGTAGGCCTGATCTGCATGCTTCACACTGTCAGTGTGGCGACAAAAATCGGACAGACTTGAGTGGAGTCGTTGGCCGCTTGAGACTGGCCATTCTCTCTGGCCTTCCCCTCACAGGCCACTCCAGACGAGGCCGTCCACTCTTTATGATCTGTGCCACAACCAACCTCGCTCCTTTGTACTGGTCACGTGGTTGGCAGTTCCAAGCGACACTCCTTTATTATCGTTTGCCCCCCTCGTCAGGTGGTTAATGGCTGCCAATGTCTTTTATGCAATCCCAAATGCTTCACGGGCCGGAGTGTTATTGTGTTTGGTATGGGTTCATGTGGTAGATCATGCTAGGGATGAGTCTGCTTAAAACAAGGTCAAGAGCTCACTTAGATGTTAGCCTAACACTAAAGGGAAAGGAGGGAAAAGCTGCGGCTGTATTGAGGACAGGCTTCAGTCCTGAACAAAATAAAACCGTGTGATTATAGATTACAATGTGGAAAAAAGATTGCCAGACAATGTGCAGACAGACCTTTGAACAATTCTCCTCAACGCAAAACAAACAAACATGGGCAGACTGAACCATTGAACACCACTTAAAAGCACACACTCAAACAAACAAGTGCATAAATGCTACGTTTGGGCAGTCATTTAGTGGCCCATGTGATTTTATACTTGACAAAGGTAATACAAATAAACCGAAGCAGTGGTAGTTTTGGGACCAACAACTAAACATAAAGCAGAAGCACAAAACAACTGTCCGCAACACAAAATTCTACACCCCACACACAACATCACCCCTCCCTCAACACCAGAAACTCATTGCTAACTCAATCAAAGAAGAAATCAGACTCAACAATCTACTACCCCCTACAGCCAAACTCCATCATTATGACAGACCCCACACAGCCCACCTTCTACCAACCTCCCCAAAATACACAAAAAAGAACACACCTGGCAGACCCAATGTTTCAGCCTGCAGCTGGCCCCACTGTACACAATACGCAATACCTAGCACTCCCTCTTCAACCCATAGTACAACTCCTCCCCACATACCTCAAAGACACAACCCTCACTACTCAACATGATTAACTCGCACAACACAGAACTCCCGCATTTGAACCCACCTCCTCTTCACACATGACGTGGTGTCATCTACACTTCCCATCCCCCACACTGATGGACTAAGGGCCCCACATTTTCCTTGACAAACGGCCCCCCAACAACAAACAACCCTCCCACCACCACACTGGTCAGACTCGCTGAATAGTCCTCACCCCTGAACACTATTTCAATTCAAACAAGCACACATTCTTCACAAATAGTGTGTTGCCATGGTAACCAAATGGGACCAGCCTGAATGCTTTGCCTCTATCATGGGACCACTTGGAAACACCGCCGTACACACACAAACACCGGCCCCACAGCCTGAACAGACCAAAAGGGAAATAACGATGATGGACTGTGAGCCACATCTAAGCCAAAACAAGACCTCCACAACTTCCTCAACTTTGCCCATACCTTCCATCCATTCTATCCGACTTAACCTACACCATTTCCGCAGATCGGTCAACTTCCTAGACATCAACCAACACCCTAGAAGAAGGCCAACTCAAAACCTCCATTTTCTACACACCCACCGACGCACATGCATACCTAGACTACTCATCCTCCCACAACCCACACAACTAAAGACAGCATTCCCATACACACAATTTCTCGCGTCTCCAGCAGACACTGCACCAGCGAGGAAGACATACAACACAAGCAGCCAAAATGTCACAATTCTCAACCAATCCGCGGATACCCCAGATCCATCATCATGCAGCACTCCGCCGCACCATACTAGTATCCAGAACATCTGCTCTGGACACCCAGCATCCAACCAAGACAGACAGAACCCACAGCCTACCTCCTCTACCACCCGCACACCCCTCCTCCATCTGTAGGATCCTCAAATCCAATTGGCACTAAAACCATAACCACAAACCGCCTCCATACCAAAACCCATGATCACATTCAACGTACAAAAACCTCAAAGACCTCGCGTGCGACCATTTTGAACAGGCACCGACAGCTACACCACCAGGTACTGCACCCCTGCTCCAAACCACTGCAAAAATCTCCCCCGACCCCCACCAAACCAGACAACCATCTTACCGGGCCCCCAAAAACTCCTTCACAGTCAACGCACAATTTCATGTCAGAGGCCGCAAACAAAAAATATGCCGATCCACTGCCAGCTGTGTGGCAAGATCTACAAAGGGGAAACGTCACGCACACTGAAACAACGCATCGCTGAACATCTTGCTAGATATCGCGACCACCACCGACCCCAAACCCGTCGCCCTAACACTTCCAACCACACCCCACACAACATCGCCATGTTCAAAGTTTATGTCACACTAGGCAGTCACAGCGTTACAGCTTAGAACGCACAACTCAAGAATCCCATCTTACCATTTCCAAACTGGGCACACTACCACCCCCAAAGGCATCAATCCAACAATATACCAAACACACATACCCACCTCTTCCACATCAGTTGGGCAATATCCCCTAGCCAACACACCACACATACACACACACATACACACACCCACTAACATACACCACCACCACATCGCTCATCACTCACTACATAACAGTAGTTACAGCAACCCTCCATGCAATCTAAACTTAATTTTGTTTTGATCCATACCCCTAAAATATCCCCCCCCCCCCCCCCCCCCCCACAACACACACACATATCCACCTTTTTTTTATTTTTCTTATATTTTTATCAATATCTATCCACCATTTACCACAATCGATCACCAAGATATCACCATTCCTAATAAACTATAAACACAACCCTATCATATCACACACACACACCTCCTCCAGACGCAAACCCCCCCCCCCCCCTCTGTTTCACTCGGCATAATCACCCTGGCCTCATGTCAATCCTCCTTCATGGGAGAATTACGGATAAGTCATTTTCATTCCCCCTTTTTTGTTTTTCGAAGTTGTACTGTCCCTCGATGTTAAATGTGAATAATTTTTTCGCCTGATGAAGGACCCAAAGTGGTTTGAAATGCATCGTGTCATGTCTTGTGCTTTGTTTGTCAATGTCATTGGCGGTAAGTTTCTAAAACTCTATACCTGACATGCTTCGTACTGCCGCCTTCAGGAGTCACACCAATTTGAAATTTTATGCAATAAAGTTATTGGGTGTAGGTGGTTTTTACTTGTATTCAAACACACATATGCAAGACTGACCTATTGAACAACACTTAAAAGGCAAACAAACAAAGCAGAACTTGTGCAACTGACCTTCGAACAATTGAACAACACTTAAAAGCAAACAAACAAAACAAACAAACATGTGTACAAGAATAACAGTTTAAACAAGGTGAAGTGATCTGCCATGGAGAGTATTTGAACTGAGTGGAATAGAGGAATCCTGATACCAACTTCCATAACCATCTCCGCGCCACACAGGGACGAACAGATTGATCTAGACCCAGTGCGTGGGGCCCTCCACACCCTGAGCACTGACAGAAAGAGTGTAGTGTCCGCGTCATCTGCGAACACATCAGAGAAAAGAACAGGTTATTGTCATGGGTTTGTCGCTAACATGGTAAAGGTAATGGTGCAGTAATGTTGCTTAACAGCCCGACAGGGCTGTCCTACCGCGTTTCACTGTCAACTCACAAGTCAACCCCCCCCGAAAAAAAAAAAAATCACACAACCTTAAAAATACGGATACTTAAAAAAAAAAACCGCTTATTCTAAAACACAGGACCGGAACCTTCGTTAAAAAACTATCTTGCTAAAATCATATAGAAAACAAATGCAAACAAGTTAGACCCCACTCAGAAATTCAAAGATTCAAATCAGGTGGGACATCTCTGAACACGGTTATTTCAAGAGTCAGCTGTAAAAAAATTCATCTCTCACAACATGGAAAAAATCCCAACACTCAAAAAGAATATGTAAACGTTCAATCAAGTTTTGTAAGTATGTTTAAAAACGCTTGCGAGAGAGAGAGATCGAGAGAGAGAGAGAGTAGAGAGAGAGAGAGAGAGAGGAGAGAGGAGAGTAAGGAAGGGGGACTTTAATATACATGGTGAGCGAGGGCGGAAGGTCAGCGGGCCAGAGACAAATGCAAGCGATGAATTTGGAATCTACCATAAATTCTGATTTCCTAGAAAATCTCAAGATCCATGCCCTCTGTGCGAAGATTGCCCTGTACAGATGGCGAGCCCCTGTTCAGATCTGTAACAGACCCAGCACAGATTGCCCTGTACAGATGGCGAGCCCCTGTTCAGATCTGTAACAGACCCAGCACAGATTGCCCTGTACAGATGGCGAGTCCCACCCAGCACAGATTGCCCTGTACAGATGGCGAGCCCCTGTTCAGATCTGTAACAGACCCAGCACAGATTGCCCTGTACAAATGGCGAGTCCCACCCAGCACAGATTGCCCTGTACAGATGGCGAGTCCCTGTTCAGATCTGTAACAGACCCAGCACAGATTGCCCTGTACAGATGGCGAGTCCCACCCAGCACAGATTGCCCTGTACAAATGGCGAGCCCCTGTTCAGATCTGTAACAGACCAGCACAGATTGCCCTGTACAGATGGCGAGCCCCTGTTCAGATCTGTAACAGACCCAGCACAGATTGCCCTGTACAGATGGCGAGTCCCTCCCAGCACAGATTGCCCTGTACAAATGGCGAGCCCCTGTTCAGATATGTAACAGACCCAGCACAGATTGCCCTGTACAGATGGCGAGTCCCACCCAGCACAGATTGCCCTGTACAAATGGCGAGCCCCTGTTTAGATCTGTAACAGACCCAGCACAGATTGCCCTGTACAGATGGCGAGCCCCTGTTCAGATCTGTAACAGACCCAGCACAGATTGCCCTGTACAGATGGCGAGTCCCTGTTTAGATCTGTAACAGACCCAGCACACCTGCCGCATCGTTCTTCCACAAACCATCTCCATAACAATACATTTCTACTTTGGGTCGTTTTCTTTTCTCCAGAGGATCATGAGCACCTCCTTAAAGTAAAACGAGTGTGTGTGTGTGTGTGTGTGTGTGTGTGTGTGTGTGTGTGTGTGTGTGTGTGTGTGTGTGTGTGTGTGTGTGTGAGAGAGAGAGAGAGAGAGAGAGAGAGAGAGAGAGGAGAGAGAGAGAGAGAGAGAGAGAGAGAGATGAAGTGAATGAAATGAAATCTCTATTCCATAAGGCCAAGGCCCTGTTTGGAAGAGGGGAACAAAAAGCAAAAAACAAAAAAAATCATATAAATACCATTACATACAAATACATAAATATACATTCAAGTTAAAACAATCTGCCGCGCTATAAACGCCTGAGAAAGAAAGAGAGAGAGAGAGAGAGAGAGAGAGAGAGAGAGAGAGAGAGAGAGAGAGAGAGAGAGAAAAGAGAGAGTTCAATTTCTTACAGGGGAATATACGATTCGCACTTACATGCACACACACACACACACACACACACACACACACACACACACACACACACACACACACACACACACACACACACACAGATGCTCACACATATGATCACAATAATGAGCTTGAAATTTTTGGTATTTAAGTTTGAAATTTGACAAGAATATGATTTGCGTGAAATGAGACATAAATGCCATCTCTCTTTCTTTCTGTCTCTCTGTCTCTGTCTCTGTCTGTCTGTCTCTCCCTTCCTCTCTCATTTCTCTCTCTCTCTCTCTCTCTCTCTCTCTCTCTCTCTCTCTCTCTCTCACACACACACACACACACACACACACACACACACACACACACACACACACACACACACACACAGAGTCTGTTTCTCTCTCACACTCTGGAAGTGGTCATACGTGCGCTCTTATGAGCATGTAAGGTACTTCCTAGAGCTGACTTCTTAGTTGAAAGATGCGCGCTTTTTGACGTCTTTACGCCGGCTGTAAAACGCCGAGTCCACTTTTGAAGAGATCTACAACGATCAAAACGTTGTCGAGTGGAAGGTAGACGGGAAGGAGGATGGCACGGAAGGTGAGGGTGGTTGGTTTGTTGAGGGAGGGAGAGAGGGGAGGCAGTGTGTCGCTGAAGGGGGTATCAGAACGTTCTCTTGTTTAGCAAATAAAGTACGCCTAGGTTAGAAAAAAGAGCAGATTGCAACAGCGAGGATGAGGATGGGGACATGGGAGGGTCATTGTCATTTACTATGTCATTTAGCAAACGAAGAACAGTCTGTGTGTGTCACTGTATAAGACAGTAGACAGGGATATATGTATGAATATACCCCCCCCCCTTTATAACCACCCCTCCCCCTTTTACCTGAGAGTACGAACGCCACCCAACAAACACACAGACAAAGGGAAATATGGTGCACAAACAGAAGGCTTTGTTTGCATTCACACACGCAGTCTCACCAACAGAATAGCAGATGAAAACACCAAGAATTTTATATCCAACATACACACGCAGTTTCCCCACAAAAAAAAAAGGATCCGACTATACTAATAACACCAATGCACGACCATCATCACATGGCCCCTTATGCATACCTGTGCACACACGCATCTCAGCCCACTGAAGGCCAATACCAGAAGGAACAAGGGTGAAGAACTACATCACCTGGTAACCCCGAGCTTCGTCCCAAGCGCTTCAGTGCAGGTCTTGTGGGTTTTTTTTTGTGGCACATTGATGTGAGGGCGTGGTGAATCAGAGACAGACTTTTACGTGGTGATATTAGAAAACACTTACTGTATTGTCGTTTGTTTGTTGTTTGGTGTGTTTTTTTCCGTGTGCATGTGTCGAGTGTCCAGCTGGATCTTTGAGTGAGATACTTAAAGTGCAAGATTGGGTTTCGGGTCACGTGAACAATTTAAGTGCTTTAAATGATATTTTGGGGATTGAGTTTGGGTTTTGGGATAGTCTGACACCAATAGAAAAAATTAGTATAAGGAATACAGCTTGGGAGAAGGAGGGTGTACGCTGAAGCATCGCGTGGGCATCTCGGGTTCGATGGAATATCAACCTTGTTTTATATTTCAGCCCGGGATTACCAGGTGATGTAGTTCTTCACCCTTGTTCCTTCTGGTATTGGCCTTCAGTGGGCTGAGATGTGTGTGTGCCTCTTGAGGGAAGGGTCCCTACATGTGAGTGCGCAGCACATGCGTGCACAGGCATGCATAAGGGGCCATGTGATGATGGTCGCGCATTGGTGTTATTAGTATAGTTGGATTTGTGTGTGTGTGTGTGTGCGTGGGGGGGGGGGGGGGGGGGGGTACTGCGTGTGTGTGTGTTGGATAGAAAGATCTTGGTGTTTTCATCTGCTATTCTGTTGGTGAGACTGCGTGTGTGAATGCAAATGAAGCCTTCTGCTTGTGCGCCGTATTTCCCTTTGTCTGTGTGTTTGTTGTGTGGCGTTCGTACTCTCAGGTAAAAGGGGGAGGGGTGGTTATAAAGAAAGGGGGGGGGGGTATATTCATATATAATATATATATATATATATATATATATATATATATATTATCCCCGTCTACTGTCCTATACAGTGACAGTGTGTGTGTGTGTGTGTGTGTGTGAGAGAGAGAGAGAGAGAGAGAGAGAGAGAGAGAGAGAGAGAGAGAGAGAGAGAGAGAGAGAGAGAGAGAGAGGGGAGAGAGAGAGAGAGAGAGAAACTGTCGATCACTCCTAAACTATGCCTGTGCTACAACGTAACCATGACCCTCCCTCCCCCTCCCATTCCTTGCTCCATCCCCTTTCTTCTCTTCATTAATCCGTCTCCTACTGTTCATCTGTAGTCCGCCATGTACGTTCTGTGGCCTCCTACCTCATCACCTGTGGCTTAAGGCACTGCTGTTCTTCCTCCTCCTGCCTGAAAAACATTATTCTGTTTTCATTTGTTGGCTGACTTGCTTTCAACGGTACAGAAAATCAATGATTAAAAAGCCAGCAACAAAAGCTTACCTACCGACCCTGCTGTGATCCCCCTGCTACAGGGAACACGGGCTTTCCCCGCAGCACCGTTTGGCAGGAATCGGAATCACAGGGCAGACCCAGGAGCCCTTTGCGGTTCAGCTTTCATTTGCTTGTTCGTTGGCATGTCAACCAGGGAAAGCGAAACACGGCAACACCGGTGTTAAAGAAAGTTGGCGGAAAGGTGGACGGTGGCTCAGAACGAAGCCATTCATTTTACATGGGATCTATGCTGCCAGTCCGGATCAGTTAATGGACCCCTCTGGATCCGTCATCAAGATAATTGCAAATTTATCACTGAACACAAATACAGACGTCATTGCTTACGACCTGAGTTCTGTTTATAACGTACCACATGTTCATGCAATACAAAACAGTTCTGGTAATGTAAACGTTGACATCTTGCATTTCAATATCCTGTTACAGAAAAGTACAATAGGAAGTAACTTTCTATACCTGATATTACTTCCCATGACAGAAAGAGAACCTAGGATCAGTTCGATTTTCGCACACGTCTTTGCTGTCTGGAGAGTCCTAGTGTTTGACGACGTTTTGTTGTACTTGTTGTGGGCGAACCTTGCAAACCATGAATTTGGCGTCAAACTCTACCTATGGTTATTGAATCCATGGTAACGACATAAGAAGATTTGCACCTACGATTGTGTCTTTTTCATATTTGTTGCGCCTGAATCCATTTTTGTTTCACTGATTGATGAACTGGTAACAACTATGAAACGTCCTGCACAAAGTGACCTACACGTCCAATCTTAGGCTGTAATCGTTGACGCAAAGCTATGGCTGAAATCCCAAACTTGTGTCCCTCGTGTTTACCTGTTTTCAACATCAAAGATTGCAATGCATATCCACATCTGACTGACCCCGTAAACTTTGTGGAGGTTGTCTGGACATCGCTGTCCTCTTGGTAATGACCTTTGCTGGGGGTCTTTGGGCCGAGAGACAAGGACCTTGCTGTTAAGCCGTATGCTCTTGGTGTTGACCTTGGCTGGGGGTCTTTGGGCCGAGAAACAAGGACTTTGCTGTTAAGCCGTATGTTCTTGGTGTTGACCTTGGCTGGGGGTCTTTGGGCCAAGCGAAAAGGAGCTTGCTGTTAAGCCCGTATGTGGGGATTGCGTTCTCGCTTACGGCTTTTAGTGCCCGATGATCTTCACTGTCGACTGGGAACTGCCTCGAAGATTTGGTCGTTCTCGTGAGTTGGGTTGGTGTGAGCACAACAGTCACAGCTGACCAACTCTTGGGTAACAGGCACATGATCTTATTCAAACACAACCATGGAATGCGACGATCCACCCCAAAACGATTCTGATATCACACTTTTAACATTTTCATTTTTTTCACTTCGTTAAGATGTGGACGGATCACTCACTCGTCCAGCAAGCGACAACGTGCTCAAGGTTCAAAACTCGTATGCGACAGGATGTTCTTCTCCTCGGGATTGCTCGTTCGATATTTTCGTTGTCCTGAGAATTGTTTATCTTACCTGAAAAAGACCTAAGAAGTCAAAAAGCGTTGTGTTTTGTCTTGTGATTCGTTTGTCCATGTTGTTTGGCGGAATCATTTCAAACATTTTTAAAGACTAGAGACGTTTTCGTATAGTATTACTTGAGAAAGGGGTGTGTGGTATAGTAATGCTACTTTAAGGCTGTTACAAGTAATGTACTGAGGTTGCAAAGTGCACGTCTTCACTTTCGACACGAATCTGACTGTGGGCCCTATGACTGTCGTTCCATATAAACAAACACAACCCAGGGAAATGCATCATGATGATCATAGCTCATACACAATTAAAAAACAACAACAACGTCTTACTCCCCGGAGGGGCCAGTTGTCGTTCCTAAGGCAAACCAGACGCCATTTGTGAGCCAGGCGTGGCCACGCACAGCCCATGATGGACTCTGACGTCCAACGAAGAGCAGATCGAAGGAGAGGGCAAGTTAGAGACAAACTTTGCGGGCTGAGTCTCGAGTTGGACAGGATCGTTTCATCTTGGAAGATCCCAGGGGAGGGAAGCGCTGTACAATGAAAAACAACTCTTGCCCTTTGAAGGCTGTTCCGGGGATGCAGGGCACCGAGTGAAGCGGAGAGCTGGCTCTAATTTCTCCAGCAATCAATCCCAGACACAGGGAAGGTCGACTCCGGCAACAAGTTGAAGTCTTTCCCCTCAGCGGAAGATTCCCAATTTAAATCATCGCATGACACGGTACCGCAATGAACGCAGGGGTCACGGCTTCAGGGAGTGTCATGTTGTCTAGTACAGTGTGTTTATTGTCGGTATTTGTATGTTTACTTGCTTTCAAACACATTTCCGTCAGTTGATATTTGTTCATCATGAAATAAAGTTTCATGCCTAAAAATGGGTTTTGCAGTATGAACAGATTTTGTAATCCGCTCTTTGTATTTAATTATCACGGTTTAATATGTCTGTGTGTTTATACTGGTTATATACAAAGCAGATCATTTCATCTCCCTAAATACGACTTAATTCGTCTGTGTGTTTATACTGGTTATATACAACGTAGATTGTTTCATCTCCCTATTATGTTTCATATCCCTATTATCATTTACTCACTGCAGAAGTAGACTTCCGCATGTTTGCAAGAACACAGGCATGAATAAAGATACAGTAAACTCGACTAGCAAATGAATATGAATAAGCTGACAGACATATCTACTATGTTAGCAAACAGATATAAAAGGCTGAAAAGAAATACCTGTCTTGTAATAAACAAATAGGCAGACAGAACTAATCTTCCTTGTTTTATATTTGTTTACTGTCAGTTTCGGTTTTTTTCGACTGTTTATATCTTTTACTAGCAAGGTAGTTTTGCTATGTCCGCCCGTTTACATTTGTTATCGGAAAAATTCACTGCCTGCTAACTTAAAATTGTTATAATCTACCGAAATAGATTTTTCTGTCTGCGTATTTCTGTTTGCAGCAGCAGCCGCCTCCTTTGTCACTCCGTTCCCCTTTCCCCGTCCATTCTCTCTCTTTCTTTCTCTCTCTCTTCTCTCTCTCTCTCTCTCTCTCTCTCTCTCTCTCTCTCTCTCTCTCTCTCTCTCTCTCTCTCTCTCTCCCCTCTCTCTCTCCACCCCCTTTCTCTCTCCAGCCCCCTTCACCCTGTCGTCTTCCCTTCCCCCGTCCCTTCTCTCCTTCCCCTATCCGGTCCCCCCCTACCCCATCCCCTTTCCTCTTTCATTTCCCCTTCCCTCGTCTCCCACCCCATCCTCTTCTTCCTCCTTATCCCCTTTTGCCCTCGCTCTTCCCCGCTTCCTTCCGTTACCTCTGTCACCTTCCTCCTTCTCTTCCATCCCCCCTCCCGTCCCGGTCCCCTTTCCTTCCCACCCTTTACTTTACACCCGCTCCGTATTCATTGCAGAAAGTGTCTAAACCAAGGGGCATTTTTATCTTCATTCTAACGTTTTCCAAATCGAGCTACTTTCGCCAACAGAAAGCACGTTGATTTAAATCTGCAAGAATGTTAACAGTGAGGCATGCTTGACTGTATGAGAATTCCGACATCGCTGTGCTAGGTCATTGAAATACCACTGTGTAGACCAACAGTAATTTGCTGTTGATCTCTGTCATCTGCTGCAGTGACATCGCTGTGCTAGGTCATTGAAATACCACTGTGTAGACCAACAGTAATTTGCTGTTGATCTCTGTCATCTGCTACAGCTTCACCATGCCCAGATGGAGGTCGGACGAACACTGTGATTTGTATAACAAACAGCAGGACTGAAAACTGCACAAGCAGATGGGACACAGTCAGACAGACACATACACACACAGACAGACAGAATGTGCCTTACATATCAAATACTACGAGGAAAGAGTTCATGATCTATGCATATTCACTTGGTAGCGAGCCATAAATTTCCAGCTGCTTCATATGTTTGTGTGCTGACAAAGTAGAGTTTACTGGCTGCATAGTTTTATTTTCTATTCATTTTATGCCTGTCTGTATTGTTATTACTTCTTATTTACCAATGTAAAAGTTTAGTTTGTCTAGTTATATTGTTATTTACTTTCACAGCGAATGTTTCCTTCTAACCGGCAATTTTCTTTACCACCAAATTAGATCTTCAGTGTGCCAGTTCTTACATGTTTACTGAAGTTATCTTTTTCTGCTGTCGTATTTCTATTTGTTTCCATCAAAGTCAGTGTTTCTACCAGATTTGGCGTGAGACACTTCTTGCATGCCATGGGCTGTTTGACAATCTCATGTACATGCTGTGCACAGGAGCTGGCATCATCGTCCCATCTGAAGGACTGGCACCCGGATCACCCCTCCTAGTGCACTGGAGGGACATGACCAGGGTGGGGGTGGGTGGGGGGTGGGGGTATGGGGGTAGAGGAAAGATGGGGAAGGGACGAGGGAGGTCGTTGTCCATGTCAGAGGCAAACTGTGACTTTCAATATGGTAATGGCTTGCAAAATGTCCATGACAATTTTAGGTGCGTTGGAAGATGTATGGGGACTGTATTTAAAAGACGTAGTGGGGGTATTGATATGAAGGGGAAGGCTCATGACGTCTTGAAACGCAACAAGCAGTAACTAACGTTAAGGAAGATTGGCTGGTTGTGTCCTGCATAGAGTGGACCAGACCAGACACCACTGAACACCACCCAAGTGACTCAGCAGTGATGCAGGGCCTCCTCTGTTTGGTACCTTCATAAACACCTGACGTTGATAGGCCTCTGTTGGCTGCACTGCTGCACAGCAACAGCAACAGGAGAAGCTTGAGTGTGTGTGGGTGTGCAGGAGTGCTGTGAGGGTAATAATTGTACAGACGGTTTGGACAGAATAACAGCATTAAACTGGCATAGTATGTTGTATGCGGCCTGTCCCATAACATTGTCTGAAAGCTTTGTAAAGCAGAATGTACTCAGTATTTCTTTGCCATTATTTGCTAGAGGTGGATTAGGTGCTTCTCGTAACCAGTCTAGGTAATCCTTTTGAAAGTACATTGGATGATATTACACCTTGCCTTGGACCACTCAAGTATACACAGTGCGCGCACATTGAATGTTCATGCATTCTAAAGCAGCCCCTTTGGGGTACTTTTGATCAGGAAGAGAAGGAGCGTTGGAAGGCAGCAGTACTTGCTTCCATGCCATTGGTCCATCCATTGAGATGCATGAGGCATTCCGCTGGGAGCTCCTCTTCAATATGCCTGGCGATTTGCATCACATTGACAGACAACCTACTCCACTGTTTTAAGATGACCTCCCACCATTTTAAACTAACATTCCACAATCCCAGAATGATCTTAGCTATTTCAGTTCTACGGTCCACCGCTCTTAAATGACATCACATTCGTAGATGAACTATTTCCATGCTAAGATGATTTATCACGTTCTAAAAAGACTTGCCACCAATATGAGATGACTACCAACCATTCTATGGTTACTTATAACGATTCTCAGAATTCTTATCACCGGTCTGAGGTGACTTATCACCATTCTAAGATGACTTATTGCCATTCTAAGATGGCTCATCGCCATTCTAAGGCGACATCAACGATGTAAAGTAACATATCACCTTTCTGAGAAGACTGATCACCTTCCTGAGAAGACATCACCTTTATAATACGACAGCATCATTCTATATTTCTGATAATAATAATAATAATAATAATAATAATAATATAATAATAATAATAATAATAATAATGATAATAATAATGAATACTTATATAGCGCCTATTCTCGGCTAGAGACCAAGCTCTAAGCGCTTTACAATCCACACTCGTTTACACTATGGGCTGCCTACCTGGGTAGTGCCGACTGAAGAGCTGCCAGCTGGCGCTTCATTCAGTCGTTTCCCTTGTCATCCAGACAGTATCATTCAATATCGATCATTCATTTTCCTTTCTTTCTTCATTCTTTCCATTTCTCATTACTCGCTGATAGTAGCTAAAGATAATTTATCACCGTTTGAAG
>CM031603.1:97855439-97880439 GCA_018398815.1 Conus ventricosus | reverse complement strand
AATGTGAGGTGCAGTGCACACATAAAGAGAAAAAGAGAAATGATAACAAAAGTATATTTTTCGATGTACTAATAATGCTTCTTTATGAGGGTAACTAATTATTCATACTGTATGGGATACGAGTTCTTCTCTTTTTTTATTCAATGCATAATAAATGTACTAGCAATATCTCTTGTAATATGCACATTTTCGTTTGAGAAGAGAGAGAGAGAGAGAGAGAAGAGAGAGAGAGAGAGAGAGAGAGGAGAGAGAGGAGAGAGAGAGAGAGAGAGAGAGAGAGAGAGAGAGAGAGAGAGAGGTTGCGGTGTTTTGCCGCAGTGCTGTCATGATGTTCTGAAACAGCTTCCACAGACTCACCGCTCTGAACTGTGTAGAGCTCTTTGAAATGGGTGTCCTGCCGACGACTTTGCCGTGGTGCAAACCCGAGACCCTTTCTATTTCAATGACTATAGAGCTCAACGGCCTTTTAACACCATTTCTATGTACATGAAGATACAACTCAGCATTCATTTAACACGTAAGCATTCTGTTAGCTCTCTTCAGACAATGATGTACTTCAACATTTGATAATGCCGTCTGTTAACGCTATCTCCTTTGTCACGAGGGACAGTTTTCCTCGGGGATTGTCTCTCGTGTCATTAGGAACAGTTTTCCTCGGGGATTGCCTCTCGTGTCATTAGGGACAGTTTTCCTCGGGGATTGTCTCTCGTGTCATTAGGGACAGTTTTCCTCGGGGATTGTCTCTCGTGTCATTAGGGACAGTTTTCCTCGGGGATTGTCTCTCGTGTCATTAGGAACAGTTTTCCTCGGCGATTGTCTCTCGTGTCATTAGGGACAGTTTTCCTTGGTAATCATCCCCTGTGTTACTAAGGACAGTTTTCTTTGGCAATTATCTCCTGTGTTACTAAGGACAGTCTCTTGTGTCTCTAGGGGCAGTTTCCCTCGGAATTTATCTGTTGTGTCACTAGGGACAGTTTCCCTCGGAATTTATCTCTCGTGTCAATAGGGGCAGTTTCCTCGGAATTTATCTCTTGTGTCAATAGGGACAGTTTCCCTCGGAATTTATCTCTTGTGTCAATAGGGACAGTTTCCCTCGGAATTTATCTCTTGTGTCAATAGGGACAGTTTCCCTCGGAATTTATCTTTTGTGTCACTAGGGACAGTTTCCCTCGGAATTTATCTCTTGTGTCACTAGGGACAGTTTTCTTTGACAAGTGTCTTCTGTGTGACTCGGTGCAGGTTTTCTTGGATGTCACTAATGACGTGTACACTTTTCTTGGCCGTTATCTTTCGTGTCTCTAAGGACATGTATATTTTTCTTGTCCGTTATCTTTCGTGTCTCTGACGACATGTACACTTAACTTGCCCGTTATCTGCCGTGTCATTAAGGACATGTAGACTGATCTTGGCCGTTATCTCCCGTGTCATTGAAAACATGTAGACTGATCTTGGCCGTTATCTACCGTGTCATCGAGGACATGTACACTTATTTTGGTCGTTATCTCCCGTGTCATTAAGGACATGTACACTTATCTTCACCGTTATCTGCCGTGTCATTAAGGACATGTATACTTAACAATAATAATAATGTATGGATTTTATATAGCGCAATTCTTGGGATCAACTCATTGCGCTCAACTCACACTCAAACACTCGCACTAACATGTGTTCACACACACACACACACACACACACACACACACACACACACACACACACACACACACACACACACACACACACACACACACACACACACACACACACACACACACACACACTCACACACCTACCGACACAGGCGCACTTATCAAGTTCATCGGTTCATGCGTAAACAATACAGTTTTGCATGCAGTACATAAAAAGTCAGGTCAGAATAATAGACACAGCATTTAGATATTATGGTTGAAGAAGGCTTTCCTAAAGAAGTATGTTTTTAACTCTGACTTGAATTTAGATAATGTAGGCAGGTCACGTAAGCTGTCAGGAAGAGTATTCCAAAGAGTGGACGCACTAAAGCTAAATGCTCTCTCACCGACTGTCTTCAACGAGCGCCTAGGAATTTTCAGAAGTTTTTGAGAAGATGATCGAAGAGACCGAGAAGTTTGATAGGTGGACAGAGAAGCAGAAAGAATACTGTGGGAGTGTCCCATCAAAGTAACGATAGGCAAAGACTGCAATTTTGAACTGCCATCGATATTTGATGGCAAATACTTATCTTGGTCTTGGAAGCCTGCCAAGTGGACCAGGTCAAGAAACAAGCAGTTGCGTCCCTCATCCAGTTTGCCTTCTCACTATTCTAACGGCGTTATTGTCGCCTGCAGAGGGACGTGACTCCCACAGCTGCAAATTAACGGGAGAAAAGAGGGCGACAAAAGATATTGAGCTTTGAAGTAGCTGCAGGTTTTAATTACGACCTCCTGACACTGCAGGAGCTGCAGGTTTTAATTACGACCTCCTAACACTGCAGGAGAAAGAGAGAGGGGTGATGTTGGCTAATACTAACGGGCCTTGTCTCCCTCGTCAACCAACAAACTGTGTCACTCTGTCAGCACCGATGGGTGTCTAATAGAATTACCGCTGCTTCGTTTTCTTCTTCACTTGACCTAGCTTGATTACTGATTGTAAAGAACGTTACACAACGCCGTATCTATGCTCGGTAGCTGTCATTATGTCATTGAAAGAAGTCTCGAAAGAGAAGAGAACGATCATAAGTCAGGCGATATTCAAACCGGAAAACGTTAGCTTTACATTCGGATTTTTATTCCACAGTCCAGGCAAGCTGGAAAAAGGGGAAAAGCATGACATGGGTAAGCAATGCTTAACACATGTCCACTCCTCCCAGCCCATCGCTGTTTCCTGCCGGGAACTAAACGTGAACTAAAGGTAGGAGCTTTCTTGCTTAATGTACATGTGTAGACTTCTTCATAATCCCATTTCGGTGAAGACTGAATACAGAAATAATTGCAGTGGTTTATATCAGAAAGTGCTGAAAAGGGTGGCCGCCTATTGAATTCTGTCCAATGCATATTAGCCTTGCCCCGGGACATCTGAATGTCCCATTCGGAATGAACGAACTGTATAAGACAGTCATTGGCATGGTCATTTTTAGTACAGACCGCAGTTATTGGACACTAGAATTTGCACCAGAGACCAGGTCATAAAGTGTGGTCCGTGCCACGTGTCATCTTTCTGATTATCACGAGGTCTTGGTCGCACTGGCACGGCCTCTGGCTCTGTGTTTGTAATTCCCTCGGAGAGTTTGTTTTACATAGGAACATTCACTGACTGGGAGCGCTAAGTGCCGTGCCACGTCGACAACGATTATGGATATGTTATATTTCTGTTTAAGAATGTTTTTGATGTTAAAAAAAAATCAAAATACACCATTATGCTGTTCAGAGGTACGTTACATTATGATGCCTTTTTGAGCCGTAGCATCTCCTCACAAACACGCAGTGAGCTGTTCAATACTGTAATACCAACATCTTACTACACACACCCTTCGTCCTGGCATAACAGTTAAACAGGAAACCTTTTCGTCTGTTTGAATGTCAGGCTACCCTATGTGACAGTGTAGTGAGACAGGCGAGGCCTTGTTCTTTGGGCTTCCTCCCTCACGTTGCTTGGGGGTAAGCACGCTTTTGCGAGCCGGAAGAGCATACATAGAACAGGATCCGAATCATTTTGACAGAGAACAGGATGCGATATCATTTTGACAGAGAACAGGATGCGATATCATTTTGACAGAGAACAGGATCCGAATCATTTTGACAGAGAACAGGATGCGATATCATTTTGACAGAGAACAGGATGCGATGTCATCTTGAAAGGCTGACAAAGCTGCAGCCACGGTTATTAGAATTCTGATTTGGAAACAAGGCCACAAAGACACTACATGTGTCATATCATAGAATTATGATTTGGAAACAAGGCCACAAAGACACATGTGTCATTTCATAGAATTATGATTTGGAAACAAGGCCACAAAGACACTACACGTGTCATTTCATAGAATTATGATGTGGAAACAAGGCCACAAAGACACTACATGTGTCATTTCATAGAATTCTGATTTGGGAACAAGGCCACAAAGACACTACATGTGTCATTTCATAGAATTATGATGTGGAAACAAGGCCCCAAAGACACTACAGGTGTCATTTCATCGAATTATGATTTGGAAACAAGGCCCCAAAGACACTACATGTGTCATTTTTTATAGAATTATGATGTGGAAACAAGGCCACAAAGACACTACAGGTGTCATTTCATAGAATTCTGATTTGGAAACAAGGCCACAAAGACACTACATGTGTCATTTCATAGAATTCTGATTTGGAAAAAAGGCCCCAAAGACACTACAGGTGTCATTTCATAGAATTCTGATTTGGAAACAAGGCCACAAAGACACTACAGGTGTCAGTTCATAGAATTATGATGTGGAAACAAGGCCACAAAGACACTACATGTGTCATTTTCATAGAATTATGATGTAGAAACAAGGCCCCAAAGACACTACATGTGTCATTTTTATAGAATTCTGATTTAGAAACAAGGCCACAAAGACACTACATGTGTCATTTCATAGAATTATGATGTGGAAACAAGGCCACAAAGACACTACAGGTGCCACTTCATCTCTCCTTTCTTATCTTGTATTTTTGAACTGATAATTCCCTCTTTCAAAGAGAGTGCTCTATCTCCCTTAAAACATTTCACAATAGTCACGGTGCTTTGGGCTGTTTCTTCAGCATAGAAAGAGCGAGGAAGGGTGCTATAAACACACACCACACACACACACACACGCACGCACGCACGCACGCACGAACGCACGCACGCACGCATGCACGCACGCACGCACGCACGCACGCACGCACGCACACACACACACACACAAACACACGCGCGCATGCACGCACGCACGCACATATACCACTGGACAGAATCAATGTGTGTGTGTGTGTGTGTGTGTGTGTGTGTGTGTGTGTGTGTGTGTGTGTGTGTGTGTGTGTGTGTGTGTGTGTGTAATTAAACATGAGGAAAATCAAGAGATGTGTTTTAAGAGCAATATTAGAAGAGTAAAGGATTTGGGCCAGACGGACCGCGAATGCCAGTTCGTTCCACGTGAGAGGGGCAAGGCTGGAAAACCTTCTTACTTTGAAGGAAATTAAAACGATTCTAGAGATTTTCAGCGTCCATCGGTGACAGGACGACTGAAGCTCCTGATAGGATTCAGCCTGAAAGGTATTGAGGACAGACGTGGTTCATGGTGTGGGAGGATACTGTATAAACCATGTGTTGAATGCAGGCACAGATGGAGAGCCAGTGAAGGGAGGAAAGAAGAGGTGTGGTGAGCTCTCTTTTCTTGGTCGTAGCGGCAATCGTGCAGCACAGACTGTTGGCTAACATGTCAAGGGCAGCCGGCATGCAGACATTGACAGCCATCTGACTTGAGCCGGCATGAAGACATTGACAGCCATCTGACTTGGACAATACCACAGAACTGACTACAGGAGCAGTAGTGACAGCCGACATGAAGACATTGACAGCCATCTGACTTGAGCTGGCATGAAGACATTGACAGCCATTTGACTTGGACAATACCACAGAACTGACTACAGGAGCAGTAGTGACAGCCGGCATGAAGACATTGACAGCCATCTGACTTGAGCCGGCCTGAAGACATTGACAGCCATCTGACTTGGACAATACCACAGAACTGACTACAGGAGCAGTAGTGACAGCCGGCCTGAAGACATTGACAGCCATCTGACTTGGACAGTACCACAGAACTACTAGAGGAGAGTAGTGACAGCCGGCATGAAGACATTGACAGCCATCTGACTTGAGCCGGCATGAAGACATTGACAGCCATCTGACTTGGACAATACCACAGAACTGACTACAGGAGCAGTAGTGACAGCCGGCATGAAGACATTGACAGCCATCTGACTTGAGCGGTGTCGATATAATATGACGCTCATAAAATCGTGTGCAGCGACAGTATTTCCCGGAAATACTGATTTATGGACAGCTACAATATTCTATAGGACATTTTCGTGAAAAGTTGTCGCGCGACAATTTTTTCAGCAAATATTGCTGCAACAGTATTCACGTGAAATGCTGTCGCTGCGATACAATTCCACGGCGACAGTATTTATACGACCCGGCATGAAGACATTGACAGCCATCTGACTTGGACAATACCACAGAACTGACTACAGGAGCAGTAGTACAGCCGGCATGAAGACATTGACAGCCATCTGACTTGAGCTGGCATGAAGACATTGACAGCCATCTGACTTGGACAACCAAACTGACTAGGGAGATAGTGACAGATGTTCACTGTTCTCCTAAGTTGGATACAGGAAGATGTGCAGGTTCTTGACTTTGCTAAAGAAATGAAGACAGCAACTGATCACACCCACGACACTTTTATAGAGTGAATGAAGCGAATCCCCCACCATTGGCTTCATGAAGACATACAGAAGCCTTGGTGATGGGTATTCTGGGCATTGGACGAGCGAGATTCAGTGTTGGTATCATTGGCTCTCACTGCTTTACAGCGATCCGTGGTGCATCAGCCATGCAGGTATTCGTGTTGGTATCATTTGGCTCTCACTGCTTTACAGCGATCCGTACGTGATCAGCCATACAAGTTCAATGACTGTGTACACTGTCTCACTAATCAGCCATACAAAGTTCAATGACTGTGTACACTGTCTCACCTATCACCCATTACAATTTGTCAATGACAATGGTGTCTCACCTATCAGCCATACAATTTCAATGTCTGTGTATGCTGTCTCACCTATCAGCCATACAATTTTAATGTCTGTGTATGTCTCACCTATCAGCCATACAATTTCAATGTCTGTGTAAGCTGTCTCACCTATCAGCCATACAATTTCAATGTCTGTGTATGCTGTCTCACCTATCAGCCATACAATTTTCAATGACATGCTGTCTCACCTATCAGCCATACAATTTCAATGTCTGTGTATGCTGTCTCACCTATCAGCCATACAATTTCAATGTCTGTGTATGTGTCTCACCTATCAGCCATACAATTTCAATGTCTGTGTATGCTGTCTCACCTATCAGCCATTCAATTTTCAATGACAATGCTGTCTCACCTATCAGCCATACAATTTCAATGTCTGTGTATGCTGTCTCACCTATCAGCCATACAATTTCAATGTCTGTGTATGCTGTCTCACCTATCTGCCATACAATTTCAATGTCTGTGTATGCTGTCTCACCTATCAGCGATTCAATTTCAATGATTGTGTATGCTGTCGTACCTATCAGCCATACAATTTTCAATGTGTGTGCATGCTGTCTCACCTATCAGCCATACAATTTTCAATGTGTGTGTATGCTGTCTCATCTATCAGCCATACAATTTTCAATGTTGTGTATGCTGTCTCACCTATCAGCCATACAATTTCAATGTCTGTGTATGCTGTCTCACCTATCAGCCATACAATTTTCAATGACATGGTGTCTCAGCTATCAGCCACACAATTTCAATGTCTGTGTATGCTGTCTCACCTATCAGCCATACAATTTTCAATGTCTGTGTATGCTGTCTCACCTATCACCCATAGAATTTTCAATGTCTGTGTATGCTGTCTCACCTATCAGCCATACAATTTTCAATGACAATGGTGTCTCACCTATCAGCCATACAATTTCAATGTCTGTGTATGCTGTCTCACCTATCAGCCATACAATTTCAATGTCTGTGTATGCTGTCTCACCTATCACCATACAATTTGCAATGTGTGTGTATGCTGTCTCACCTATCAGCCATACAATTTTCAATGTGTGTGCATGCTGTCTCACCTATCAGCCATACAATTTTCAATGTTGTGTATGCTGTCTCACCTATCAGCCATACAATTTCAATGTGTGTGTATGCTGTCTCACCTATCAGCCATACAATTGTCAATGTGTGTGTTTGCTGTCTTACCTATCAGCCATACAATTTTCAATGTGTGTGTATGCTGTCTCACCTATCAGCCATACAATTTTCAATGTGTGTGTATGCTGTCTCACCTATCAGCCATACAATTGTCAATGTTGTGTATGTGTCTCACCTATCAGCCATACAATTTCAATGTCTTGTATGCTGTCTCACCTATCAGCCATACAATTTTCAATGACAATGGTGTCTCACCTATCAGCCATACAATTTCAATGTCTGTGTATGCTGTCTCACCTATCAGCCATACAATTTCAATGTCTGTGTATGCTGTCTCACCTATCAGCCATACAATTTGCAATGTGTGTGTATGCTGTCTCACCTATCAGCCATACAATTTTCAATGTCTGTGTATGCTGTCTCACCTATCAGCCATACAATTGTCAATGTCTGTGTATGCTGTCTCACCTATCAGCCATAGAATGTTCAATGCGTGTGTATGCTGTCTCACCTATCAGCCATACAATTTTCAATGTGTGTGTATGCTGTCTCACCTATCAGCCATACAATTTTCAATGTGTGTGTATGCTGTCTCACCTATCAGCCATACAATTTTCAATGTCCGTGTATGCTGTCTCACCTATCAGCCATACAATTTTCAATGTCTGTGTATGCTGTCTCACCTATCAGCCATACAGGTTTCAATGTCTGTGTTTGCTGTCTCACCTATCAGCCATACAATTTTCAATGACAATGGTGTCTCAACCTATCAGCCATACAATTTTCAATGTCTGTGTATGCTCTCTCACCTATCAGCCATACAATTTGCAATGTCTGTGTATGCTGTGTCACCTATCTGCCATACAATTTCAATGTCTGTGTTTTGCTGTCTCACCTATCAGCCATACAATTTTCAATGTGTGTGTATGCTGTCTCACCTATCAGCCATACAATTTTCAATGTGTGTGTATGCTGTCTCACCTATCAGCCATACAACTTCAATGTCTGTGTATGCTGTCTACCTATCAGCCATACGAATTTCAATGACAATGGTGTCTCACCTATCAGCCATACAATTTCAATGTCTGTGTATGCTGTCTCACCTATCAGCCATACAATTTTAATGTCTGTGTATGTGTCTCACCTATCAGCCATACAATTTCAATGTCTGTGTATGCTGTCTCACCTATCAGCCATACAATTTTCAATGACAATGGTGTCTCACCTATCAGCCATACAATTTCAATGTCTGTGTATGCTGTCTCACCTATCAGCCATACAATTTCAATGTCTGTGTATGCTGTCTCACCTATCAGCCATACAATTTCAATGTCTGTGTATGCTGTCTCACCTATCAGCCATACAATTTTCAATGACAATGGTGTCTCACCTATCAGCCATACAATTTCAATGTCTGTGTATGCTGTCTCACCTATTAGCCATACAATTTAATGTCTGTGTATGTGTCTCACCTATCAGCCATACAATTTCAATGTCTGTGTATGCTGTCTCACCTATCAGCCATACAATTTTCAATGACAATGGTGTCTCACCTATCAGCCATACAATTTCAATGTCTGTGTATGCTATCTCACCTATCAGCCATACAATTTCAATGTCTGTGTATGGTGTCTCACCTATCAGCCATACAATTTCAATGTCTGTGTATGCTGTCTCACCTATCAGCGATACAATTTCAGTGATTGTGTATGCTGTCTTACCTATCAGCCATACAATTTTCAATGTGTGTGCATGCTGTCTCACCTATCAGCCATACAATTTTCCATGTGTGTGTATGCTGTCTCACCTATCAGCCATACAATTTTCAATGTGTGTGTATGCTGTCTCACCTATCAGCCATACAATTGTCAATGTGTGTGTATGCTGTCTCACCTATCAGCCATACAATTTTCAATGTGTGTGTATGCTGTCTCACTTATCAGCCATACAATTTTCAATGTGTGTGTATGCTGTCTCACCTATCAGCCATACAATTGTCAATGTGTGTGTATGCTGTCTCACCTATCAGCCATACAATTTTCAATGTGTGTGTATGCTGTCTCACCTATCAGCCATACAATTTTCAATGTGTGTGTATGCTGTCTCACCTATCAGCCATACACGTTTCAATGTGTGTGTATGCTGTCTCACCTATCAGCCATACAATTGTCAATGTGTGTGTATGCTGTCTCACCTATCAGCCATACAATTTTCAATGTGTGTGTATGCTGTCTCACCTATCAGCCATACAATTTTCAATGTCTGTGTATGCTGTCTCACCTATCAGCCATACAATTTTCAATGTCTGTGTATGCTGTCTCACCTATCAGCCATAGAATTTTCAATGTGTGTGTATGCTGTCTCACCTATCAGCCATACAATTTTCAATGTGTGTGTATGCTGTCTCACCTATCAGCCATACAATTTTCAATGTGTGTGTATGCTGTCTCACCTATCAGCCATACAATTTTCAATGACAATGGTGTCTCACCTATCAGCCACACAATTTCAATGTCTGTGTATGCTGTCTCACCTATCAGCCATACAATTTTCAATGTCTGTGTATGCTGTCTCACCTATCAGCCATACAATTTTCAATGACAATGGTGTCTCACCTATCAGCCATACAAATTCAATGTCTGTGTATGCTGTCTCACCTATCAGCCATACAATTTCAATGTCTGTGTATGCTGTCTCACCTATCAACCATACAATTTGCAATGTGTGTGTATGCTGTCTCACCTATCAGCCATACAATTTTCAATGTGTGTGCATGCTGTCTAACCTATCAGCCATACAATTTTCAATGTGTGTTTTTGCTGTCTCACCTATCAGCCATACAATTTTCAATGTGTGTGTATGCTGTCTCACCTATCAGCCATACAATTGCCAATGTGTGTGTTTGCTGTCTCACCTATCAGCCATACAATTTTCAATGTGTGTGTATGCTGTCTCACCTATCAGCCATAGAATTTTCAATGTGTGTGTATGCTGTCTCACCTATCAGCCATACAATTGTCAATGTCTGTGTATGCTGTCTCACCTATCAGCCATACAATTTTCATTGTCTGTGTATGCTGTCTCACCTATCAGCCATACAGGTTTCAATGTCCGTGTATGCTGTCTCACCTATCAGCCATACAATTTTCAATGACAATGGTGTCCAACCTATCAGCCATACAATTTCAATGTCTGTGTATGCTCTCTCACCTATCAGCCATACAATTCCAATGTCTGTGTATGCTGTGTCACCTATCTGCCATACAATTTCAATGTCTGTGTATGCTGTCTCACCTATCAGCCATACAATTTTCAATTGTCAATGTCTGTGTATGCTGTCTCACCTATCAGCCATACAATTTTCAATGTCCGTGTATGCTGTCTCACCTATCAGCCATACAATTTTCATTGTCTGTGTATGCTGTCTCACCTATCAGCCATACAGGTTTCAATGTCTGTGTATGCTGTCTCACCTATCAGCCATACGAATTTCAATGACAATGGTGTCTCACCTATCAGCCATACAATTTCAATGTCTTTGTATGCTGTCTCACCTATCAGCCATACAATTTTAATGTCTGTGTATGTGTCTCACCTATCAGCCATACAATTTCAATGTCTGTGTATGCTGTCTCACCTATCAGCCATACAATTTTCAATGACAATGGTGTCTCACCTATCAGCCATACAATTTCAATGTCTGTGTATGCTGTCTCACCTATCAGCCATACAATTTCAATGTCTGTGTATGCTGTCTCACCTATCAGCCATACAATTTCAATGTCTGTGTATGCTGTCTCACCTATCAGCCATACAATTTTCAATGACAATGGTGTCTCACCTATCAGCCATACAATTTCAATGTCTGTGTATGCTGTCTCACCTATCAGCCATACAATTTTAATGTCTGTGTATGTGTCTCACCTATCAGCCATACAATTTCAATGTCTGTGTATGCTGTCTCACCTATCAGCCATACAATTTTCAATGACAATGGTGTCTCACCTATCAGCCATACAATTTCAATGTCTGTGTATGCTGTCTCACCTATCAGCCATACAATTTCAATGTCTGTGTATGCTGTCTCACCTATCAGCCATACAATTTCAATGTCTGTGTATGCTGTCTCACCTATCAGCCATACAATTTCAGTGATTGTGTATGCTGTCTTACCTATCAGCCATACAATTTTCAATGTGTGTGCATGCTGTCTCACCTATCAGCCATACAATTTTCAATGTGTGTGTATGCTGTCTCACCTATCAGCCATACAATTTTCAATATGTGTGTATGCTGTCTCACCTATCAGCCATACAATTGTCAATGTGTGTGTATGCTGTCTCACCTATCAGCCATACAATTTTCAATGTGTGTGTATACTGTCTCACTTATCAGCCATACAATTTTCAATGTGTGTGTATGCTGTCTCACCTATCAGCCATACAATTGTCAATGTGTGTGTATGCTGTCTCACCTATCAGCCATACAATTTTCAATGTGTGTGTATGCTGTCTCACCTATCAGCCATACAATTTTCAATGTGTGTGTATGCTGTCTCACCTATCAGCCATACACTTTTCAATGTGTGTGTATGCTGTCTCACCTATCAGCCATACAATTGTCAATGTGTGTGTATGCTGTTTCACCTATCAGCCATACAATTTTCAATGTGTGTGTATGCTGTCTCACCTATCAGCCATACAATTTTCAATGTGTGTGTATGCTGTCTCACCTATCAGCCATACAATTTTCAATGTCTGTGTATGCTGTCTCACCTATCAGCCATAGAATTTTCAATGTGTGTGTATGCTGTCTCACCTATCAGCCATACAATTTTCAATGTGTGTGTATGCTGTCTCACCTATCAGCCATACAATTTTCAATGTGTGTGTATGCTGTCTCACCTATCAGCCATACAATTTTCAATGTCCGTGTATGCTGTCTCACCTATCAGCCATACAATTTTCAGTGTCTGTGTATGCTGTCTCACCTATCAGCCATACAATTTTCAATGTCTGTGTTTGCTGTCGCACCTTCCATGACAGCCCTCCTCCTCCCTCACGTCGCTTATTCTGGCTTGCCCTTAACACCCCAGAAACACCCCACAGCCACCGTTGTCCTGCTGCAGCCCCAGAATTGCAGTATAGTGGCAACAATCAAAGCAGCAATCAATATCAACAATAAGTATCAGCAATCAATATCAACATTCAGTATCAGCAACCAATATCAGCAACATCAATATCAGCAATCAATATCAACAATCAACATCAGCAATCAATATCAACAATCAGTATCAGCAATCAATATCAGCAGTCAGTATCAATTCGTTATAGGGCAACCGATCAGAGGAGACACCGCACTGCTGCTGGGTGGCTTCAGTGTTTTTTCATTGGTACTTGTTGTCATGAACTACGCACAGGACGCCACCCATTACTCCCCCTTCTGACAGCGGTCTCTGTTCTGTGGCGGGGTCACCGTCAGTGTGTAGCCCCTTTCGGTGGGTGGCACTATGCCCATCCAACGACAGTTCCTGTGACCTTGCCGATGCTGACGACCTTGACACGAACTGGCCAGGGTCATGGATGCGGAGAGGTGATCAACATCGAGGTCGCCACAACAGCAGGGCATGAAGGGCTTCAGAGTTGTGACTTAAGAGAAAATTTGTGACGGCCGATGAGAATGAGAATAATGAAGATGACGCTATGGAATTTCCACTCTGGTTAGAAGCTACAGGATGTGGCTGTACTCTGTATTTTCCTTAAATATATGACGGCAATAGGCAGGTCTCAAAGATATAAACACTTGCATGTTGGGCATGTCTGGTTAGAAGCTACATGATATGGCTGCACTCTGTATTTTCCTTAAATATATGACGGCAATAGGCAGGTCTGCAAGATATAAACACTTGCATGTTGGTCATGTAAATTCGCGGAACACTCTCAGAGCTGTATAACTGGACTGTGTTGTCCCAGAGTTCCCATTTGAAGTCAAGATTGACATTAAGCCACACGGTCCGATCTGGTGAATCGGGTGCTTGTGCTTAGAACATACACTCCCGTCCACAGAGACTCATGCGAAGCATCCGAGCACTCAATCGGGGAACATTTATCGTTGCTGTTGGGTTGCTCACTCACATATCCCCGCTGTGACTCAACATGTATCGTTGCTGTTGGGTTGCTCACTCACATATCCCCGCTGTGACTCAACATGTATCGTTGCTGTTGGGTTGCTCACTCACATATCCCCGCTGTGACTCAACGTTTGGGTGGGAGCCCGCCAGGGGCAGACACCTCGCACCAACCAGTGCCTCAGGTGGGACTCGAGCCCACGACCTCCCAGGCCACAAGCCTGTGCCACTAATGGCTATACCACGATGGCGTTTTTTCATTGACTTGATCGAGAGGTTGTCAGTAGCACAAAGTCTGTGCCACTAATGGCTATACCACGATGGCTTTTGTTCATTGACTTGATCGAGAGTTTGTCAGTAGCACAAAGTCTGTGCCACTAATGGCTATACCACGATGGCTTTTGTTCATTGACTTGATCGAGAGTTTGTCAGTAGCACAAAGTCTATGTCACTAATGGCTATACAACGATGGCTTTTGTTCATTGACTTGATCGAGAGTTTGTCAGTAGCACAAAGTCTGTAGCACTAATGGCTATACCACGATGACTTTTGTTCATTGACTTGATGGAGAGTTTAAGTCAGCAGCACGAAGTCTGTACATCCGCTGGTCAACAAAAGCTTGGTGTTCACTCACCCCCTGTACCAACTGTCCTCCTCTGGCACACAGGAATGATGCTACAAACAACAGAACTGAATGGTGAATTACAGCCTGCCCACAGTAGACAACAAACAGAACAGTAAAACTCATTGAAACCCCTCTGTCCATGTTAAAGGCAAACCAGACTTCATTCGCGAACTAGAGGCACTGCGTACAGCGAGACATGGACACAGACGTAAAACGAAGAGGAAATCGAAGAAGAGTGAAAGTTAGATACAAACTTTGCGGGCAGGACCGGCACCAGACAGGATCGTTCTATCTTTGAAGATACATGAGAAGGGTGTGTAAGACTGGGGGTTCCTCGGGGGACGGCTGTAAGGCTGGGAATGCCGCTGGAAATAGGAGTATTCCCCACGTGCCTTCTCCGACAGTGGAAAATGTAGCGATGCTCGTTTAGTTGGATCATACAAGACTGCTATCTTCGGTTTTCTTTGAAGGTGTATTTCTAGGTTAGTTACCCCGCTCCCCTTATAGTTCGGTTTCACCTCTCTTTCTGTCTCCAACCCCCTCCCTCTCTGTCTCTGTCTGTCTGTCTGTCTGTCTGTCTGTCTGTCTGTCTGTCTGTCTGTCTCTCTCTCTCTCTCTCTCTCACTCTCTCTCTCTCTCTCTCTCTCTCTCTCTCTCTCTCTCTCTCTCTCTCTCTCTCTCTCTCTCTCGCACCAGCCATCGTGCGATGGTTAGCATGGCGTGTTGAGGACTGGGAATTCTTGGGTTTGAGTTTCATCAGAGGCAAATGGTTGTGATGTTGTAATTTTTCAGCAAACACACGCGCGCATGCACGCACGCAGGCACGCGCTTACGCACGCCTCATGCACACGCACGCACGCACGCACGCACGCACGCACGCACGCACGCACGCACGCACGCACGCACGCACGCACGCACACACACACACACATACACACACACACACACACACACACACACACACACACACACACACACACACACACACACACACACACACACACACACACACACACACACACACACACATGTGCGCGCGGCCGCCCACTCGTGCGCATGCTCGTATAACAAAGCAGGTTTGGATTGCATAAGAACAAACGTAGTTGTAAAAGGCTGCTTGCAGAAACTGTTTAAGCTTTGTTTCGAAAGGTGGGACTGAGGGACTGTGATAGAGAGAAAGAGGCACTGTGTTTCACTTCGTATTGCAGAAGAAATGTGATAGAGAGAAAGAGGCACTGTGTTTAAGTTCGCATTGCAGAGAGAAAGAGGCACTGTGTTTCACTTCGTATTGCAGAAGAAACATGATAGAGAGAAAGAGACACCGTGTTTTACTTTGTATATGCAGAAGAAATGTGATAGAGAGAAAGAGGCACTGTGTTTCACTTCGTATTGCAGAAAGAAAGAGGCACTGTGTTTCACTTCGTATTGCAGAAAGAAAGAGGCACTGTGTTTCACTTCGTATTGCAGAAAGAAAGAGGCACTGTGTTTCACTTCGTATTGCAGAAAGAAAGAGGCACTGTGTTTCACTTCGTATTGCAGAAGAAATGTAATAGAGAGAAAGAGGCAATGTGTTTCACTTCGTATTGCAGAAGAAATGTAATAGAGAGAAAGAGGCAATGTGTTTCACTTCGTATTGCAGAAGAAATGTGATGGAGAGAAAGAGGCACTTTGTTTCACTTCGTATTGCAGAAGAGATGTGATAGAGAGATAGGGGCTCTGTGTTTCACTTCGTATTGCAAGAGAGAAAGAGGCACTGTGCTTCACTTCGTATCGCGGAAGAAAGGAATGCCTGATTCGATTTGTTTTTTATATATTTTGTGGACAAGCAGCGAGAAACAGCTAATGTAATTCGAACAGTATCCATGTTCTTAAATTGATTTTCTTGTTTGTGTCTAATGTAAGGTATTGTCAAATAGAGTCGATGTGTTTTACATCAGCAGATGCAGCTTGACACGCTTTGATTATCTACTGCTTTAGTGACAGATCATGATTGTGACGTAAGTGTTTCCAATTCACTGAGAGTCCCTGGATCTGATCCATATGTTGACGTATAATATTTATTATTTGCACTCGGTTAGTTTTTTTAAAAAATTGACATTGAACATGGTTGTTAAAAGTGTAGTGACACACAACATGGTTATAATTAGCATCTGTTCGTATCAACGACCCTTGACTTTAAAATTAGCTTAAATCACTGTTTATTGACAGCATCGTTGTTAGCATTAACATCGGCCGATATCAATGTCTATCATCGAGATTCAGCGTCTTTGATTATTGACATTACCGATGTCAATGCCTGTTGGTGCATTCTTTCCTTCAAGGGGAGGGAAGAGTGGGGAAGTTATAGCATCTGAAATCTGAAAACCCCAAACAGTGTACTGTTTACTGTTCTCTGCCTCAGTTAAGATAACCTGTCAAAACACTTTGATTTAAGGAAGGTGAAGCAGAACACGGCTGTCGACCGCTTTCGTCAGGAAATAAAACAGTTAACAGTAGAAAAGCCAAAGAACAACACAGTGTTTTGTCCCGCAAATATAACAGTAAAATGTGAAACTAAGGAAGAACACTAGAGTTTGATGTTTTGTTCCGGATATAAGACGGTTAACTGTGGAGAAGTTAAGGAACTAGGTCGGTGTTTGGTGCTTTTGTCCTGGAAATCAAACAGTTCAGTGTGGGGGAAATTACGGAACAGCGCTGCTGTTAGTGTTTTGTCCTGGAAATCAAACAGTTCAGTGTGGGGGAAATTACGGAACAGCGCTGCTGTTAGTGTGTTGTCTCAGAAATCGAACAGTTCAGTGTGGGGGAAATTACGGAACAGCGCTGCTGTTGGTGTTTTGTCTCAGAAATCGATGGTGACATGGTACAAGCCCGGACATGGCCCCCTGCAGTCGGATGCTTTTTAAAACTGGAGTGATTTTGGGAGGGATCAACGGATGTGTTGTGGTGAATCTTGATATGGACGCCATGGAAGGACTGAGCAAAGATGTGGGATAAGTACTCAGAAGCTGACGGCTAAAGAAAGAACGACAACTTACACCACATAATCCACAAGCGCTCCATTCTTTACACTCTCAGAGGACTGGCAGTTGACGCCACTCTTTTAGAGGCTGTTAACTTCAGTTGTGCTGGTCTGTTTGTTGCTGAGAAATCTCCACATGTAGTTTCGTTCCAAGTGATGAGTGGTTTCTAGGATTAGGTAGGTTTTTATTATCAACATCACCGCAAAACATTCCACCCTGGTTGTAGAGTTCATTGTTTGATATAAGATACAGGTTCCATCGCTTCATTAGACGTTTCACAGATTAGATACCATGGAGTATTTGTTGGAGGTTGCAGATTCTGCGTTTTCATTCAACCATCGGGTATGAACCACTTTCCTGGAATGATTAGCAGATGACTGTACACATACACACACTAGCATGTAAGGGGTATTCTACCCACCGGCGATAAAACTGCATTTGCTACAAACTTCAAAGTGAAAGTTTGAGTTCGGAATGGGGGGTGATGGGGGGGGGGGGGGGGGGGGGGGGGGGGGGGGGGGGGTGGGGGGGGGGGGGTGAGGGGAACACCTTTCTTTACTCTCAGAAATTAGTGCACTGTTCAAGAACCGGAATAAACTGTTGACAGCTAACAGGGTTATCATTAATGTCTGCAGAATTCAAATTTTCCCGGCCCGTTTGTTTTGGGAAAGTTGGAGAGCAATAACCTCTGACAGTTTTGAAATGAATAAAGGACACAAACTTTGCTCTTTGCCATGGCCTTCCCAGTGCAGCTAAAGGCGTACTGCAAGCCACCGTGTTTTGCGATCGCCGTCAATACAATTCAGCTTTTGTTAACGTTATCTAGATATCTACACAGATGAAGATGTAATTCAACATTTTGTTAATGTTATCTCTACACAGATAAAGATATAAGTCAGCATTTTGTGAACGCCGTCAGTATACAGATAAACGTCATTATTATGTTGACCTTATCCTAATACAGATAAAGATGGAATTCTCCATCTTATTAACGCCATATCTGTGTATATGAAGATTTACTTCAAAGTGCTATTAACAAAAAATATCTTCAGAATGTTAATTCAGCGAACTGCCATCGCCATTCCTACGCAGTTAAAGATCTAAATCAGCATTGTCCTGTTTTATATCTATACAGATGTTGCAGTGATTCAGCATTATGTTGACAGCATCGATATGCACAAGAAAATAGACTTATGCATTTTGTTTACGCCAACTGTACACAGAACAAGATATACTGCAGCATTCTGTGAATACCATCTTTATGCAGGTAAGGCTATTCTGCAGATTTTTCCAATACATTGCAACACAGAGCAACACATTCTGCAGCATTTTGTGAACGCCATTTTCCGCGAAACAGTTACATCGCAGCCTTTTGTTAATGGTCATCTACACATAGATAAAGGTAAACTGAAGCATTCTGGCCAGGCCACGATATATGGCCGCATTCTGTGAACGCCATCTCTATACAGATAAAGGTATACTGTAGCATTCTGTAAACACCATCTCTATACAGATAAAAGTATACTGCAGTATTCTGCGAACGCCATACCTATACAGATAAAGGTATACTGTAGCATTCTGTGAACGCCATCTCTATAGAGATAAAAGTATACTGCAATATTCTGTGAACGCCATCTCTATAGAGATAAAAGTATACTGCAGCATTTCTGTGAACGCCATCTCTATACAGATTAAAGTATACTGCAGCATTCTGTGAACGCCATCTCTATACAGATAAAAGTATACTGCAGCACTCTGTGAACACCATCTCTATAAAGATAAAAGTATACTGCAGTATTCTGTGAACGCCATCTCTATACAGATAAAAGTATACTGCAGTATTCTGTGAACACCATCTCTATACATATAAAAGTATACTGCAGTATTCTGTGACGCCATACCTATACAGATATAAGTATACTGCACTATTCTGTGAACGCCATACCTATACAGATAAAGGTATACTGCAGTATTTTGTGAACGCCATACCTATACAGATAAAGGTATACTGCAGCATTCTGTGAACGCCATACCTATACACACTGTACAGATGATGTACTTCAGTATTCTGCTGTGGTCATCTCTCTACAGACAAAGATACATTGCAGAATTCTGTGAACACCATCTTGACGTAGATGACAATATAATTCAACATTCTGTGGCCATCGCTTTACTGAACACATCACTATGATATGAAGATGCACTGCAGCATTCTGGTGTAGCCATCTGTTGTGAAAGTCCATTCCCGTGTCACTGAGGACACGTACACTGTTTGTTGGCCATTATCTCTTTTATCACTAGGGACATGTGTACTTTGGTTGGCCGTAACGTTCTGAGTCACTTCGTTTGGCCGTTACCTTCTTTGTCACTAAGGACATGTGCACTGTCCTTGGCTAATACCTCGTGTGTTACTAAGGACGCGTACGCTTTTCTTGACTTTCTCGTGTGTGACTTGCTGGCGGCGCCTGCCAAATGGGCCTGGATAAAAGAAACAAATGATAGCCTCTCTTTTCCAATTTGCCTGCTCGTACTTCTAACGCCTGTACTGGCGCCCACAATGGGTGGTGGTGCTGGCGGATGTAACTCTGCCGTTGGAAATGAAAAAGAGGAAGACAAATGAAAGTGAGATGTACAGTTTACTGTTGGTTTCAATATGACAACTGAAGACTTCGGAAGAATGGGTGAGGGGTGTTGTATTCTGATAGTAATCGGCTTTACCTCCCTTGTCTACCAATAAACTCGGTCACTCTGTTGATACCTATGAGTGTCTACTGGAATTACGGCTGCTTTTTTCTGCTTGCGTCACCTACCGCTGTTATAGTGGTTGGCAGTATTCATTGCATTATGAGGCAGAAGAAGAGAGAACAGAGGCGACATTTAAACAGGAAAACCGTCTCTTGATAGCGATTTTCCTGGTCTTAGTCCGGGCAAGCTGAAAGGAGGATGGTGCCAGAAGCGTGAAGTAAATATAGCAATGCCATCATCTTTCCTCTCCTTTTACCGCATTGCTATTTCTTGCAAAAGATACAACGGGGACTGACAATGTCAGGTTCTTTGTTTGATTGAGGCCTACAGGTGTAGACCTCTTCCTAGTTCCCTTGTAGTGACTGACTACACAAACATATGCATCGTTTTATGGAAGCATGTAATGGAAAAGAGGCTGGCAGCCCGGTAACAGTGGGAAGTACATGTCACTCTTGTCCGGAGGACATCGAAGTATTCCATTCGATGTGAATGATTCAAGACAGAAACTGGCATGTACATTCGTAGTACCAAGTCTGAAGTCATTTTGATGGAAACAAACATTGGCATGGGCATTTGTAGCACGAAGTCTGTAATACATTAGGTTCTACAGTGTCAACAAGAGTTCATCCACTGTGTGATCTGAGTCACGTGTGATCTTTGCGTTCGTTCTGATCGCTGAGGTCTTCGTCCCCAAGAGAAGCTCCCCGCACACCGCTCACTCCCTTTGCCCCATAAACAGCTAACATTAACACTGTGTCCAATGACACTTCTTCTTCCTCATTCGCTTCCCATTAGATGAGCAGCCCGGTATCCAGTGACACTGTCTCCACGCCTCTCATTCTCCCTGCTTTATACACCGCCAACACTGTGTTTGTCCAGTGACACTGTCTCCACGCCTCTCATTCTCCCTGCTTTATACACCGCCAACACTCTGTCCAGTGACACTGTCTCCACGCCTCTCAGTCTCCCTGCTTTATACACCGCCAACACTCTGTCCAGTGACACTGTCTCCACGCCTCTCATTCTCCCTGCTTTATACACCGCCAACACTCTGTCCAGTGACACTGTCTCCACGCCTCTCAGTCTCCCTGCTTTATACACCGCCAACACTCTGTTTGTCCAGTGACACTGTCTCCACACCTCTCATTCTCCCTGCTTTATACACCGCCAACACTCTGTCCAGTGACACTGTCTCCACGCCTCTCAGTCTCTCTGCTTTATACACCGCCAACACTCTGTCCAGTGACACTGTCTCCACGCCTCTCATTCTCCCTGCTTTATACACCGCCAACACTCTGTCCAGTGACACTGTCTCCAGGCCTCTCAGTCTCCCTGCTTTATACACAGCCAATACTGTCCAGTGACACTGTCTCCACACCTCTCATTCTCCCTGCTTTATACACCGCCAACACTCTGTCCAGTGACACTGTCTCCACGCCTCTCATTCTCCCCGCTTTATACACCGCCAACACTGAGTTTGTCCAGTGACACTGTCTCCACGCCTCTCATTCTCCCTGCTTTATACACCGCCAACACTCTGTTTGTCCAGTGACACTGTCTCCACGCCTCTCATTTCCCCGCTTTATACACCGCCAACACTGTCCAGTGACACTGTCCCCACACCTCTCATTCTCCCCGCTTTATACACAGCCAACACTCTGTCCAGTGACACTGTCTCACGCCTCCTATTGCGACCGCCCTTTCCACAGCCAGTATTCAGGTGTGTCCTTTCACAGAAGTAAGAATGGCAGTCCATTAGTAGCAGTCCACATCAACGTGTCATGAGGCACCCCCCACCACCCCGAGAAAACACTGCACTGTGATGGTATTCAGTGGTGTCTGTTCCTGTCCAGTATATGCTAGACATAACCTATTAAGCCCCACACCGAAAACAATAACCGTTAATTCGTGTTCTTACCCGGAGAGTGCCACCACGTCTAACCAACGAAAGTCCCCAGACCGATGACCATGACGACCTCATAGTAGACGTGAAAGTGGAGTAGAAATCAAAACTGAGGTGACCCTCATAACAGGGGATAGAAGCAACGAAAGTTATATATGAATATGATGAGGATGACGCTGTGGATTTTCAGTTGGATCAGAAACTATATTACAAGTCTGTATTCTACGCTTCTTTTGATAAGATAGCCTGAAATTAGCCAGGTCCGGGAGATAGTCACTGCAGTGATTGCCTGGGCATTTAAGCAAGGCTGTCGGAGATCCCTATATATTGTGGATGAATCTCGACTTTGTGGTTCTAGTCTTCCCATTGGAACTCAGAGCAAACTCCGTTTTGTGTAGAGTCCGGCTGAAGCCGAAGAGACCCTGGAATAAAGAGTCTCTGATGAGAGCCGAGCCCATGAAGGGGGACCAAAGAGACGTGTGAGGTGGCACCTCTTTGTTTGTTAGACAGCAGCGTTCTGAACCTTCTACAGCCCAGCAAGGAAAAGCGGAAGACTACAGACACGAAGACTGTGACCATGATTTCATCTTGATAGGACTAAAACATAGACAAGGATGAAACAATGGTCGGATAGTAAAACGTGTGACGGATTGGCGCTGTTTCTGATGTAGCCAGTAATGCCGCTATCTTTTCCCCAGAGAAGTCAAGATGGCAACACACCACATCTCGATGCTTTACGAATGGAAAGAAACTCACATCACTGCAGCCAACATGAATGTCAGAGGGCTTGTTTACGGGGTATTCTGATGGATTGGACAAACATGGAAACAGTTTGGGTGTCACTGGGCGTTTCATTTTTGCAGTCTCATATTTTGTGTCCCCCACCTCTTCCTTTCGACATTACTCGGTGACATTTCTTCAACGCCTTTCGACACTACTCGGTGACATTTCTTCAACGCCTTTCGACACTACTCGGTGACATTTCTTCATCGCCTTTCGACACTACTCGGTGACATTTCTTCATCGCCTTTCGACACTACTCGGTGACATTTCTTCATCGCCTTTCGACACTACTCGGTGACATTTCTTCAACGCCTTTCGACATTACTCGGTGACATTTCTTCAACGCCTTTCGACACTATTCGGTGACATTTCTTCATCGCCTTTCGACACTACTCGGTGACATTTCTTCATCGCCTTTCGACACTACTCGGTGACATTTCTTCATCGCCTTTCGACACTACTCGGTGACATTTCTTCATCGCCTTTCGACACTACTCGGTGACATTTCTTCATCGCCTTTTGACACTACTCGGTGACATTTCTTCAACGTCGTTCATTGCAGTCCCTTCTCATGGAGTCACATTGGCCTGTGACCTGCGACATTGTGACCTGTGAGCTGACACACTGCAGTACCGCTCTCCATGGACGGAGTGATCAGTAGGAAGCAGTCAAAGAGACCATCCAAAGAGACGCTGCAATACTGTCGAGTCACCGGTAGAATTCAGTGCTGCCAGTTGTGACCCAACATACCAAAGACACCACTGACTGAGCCCTCAACTGATGACAGTGACCCAACATACCAAAGACACCACTTACTGAGCCCTCAACTGATGACAGTGACCCAACATACCAAAGACACCACTTACTGAGCCCTCAACTGATGACAGTGACCCAACATACCAAAGACACCACTTACTGAGCCCTCAACTGGTGACAGTGACCCAACATACCAAAGACACCACTTACTGAGCCCTCAACTGGTGACAGTGACCCAACATACCAAAGACACCACTTACTGAGCCCTCAACTGATGACAGTGACCCAACATACCAAAGACACCACTTACTGAGCCCTCAACTGATGACAGTGACCCAACATACCAAAGACACCACTTACTGAGCCCTCAACTAGTGACAGTGACCCAACATACCAAAGACACCACTTACTGAGCCCTCAACTGATGACAGTGACCCAACATACCAAAGACACCACTTACTGAGCCCTCAACTGATGACAGTGACCCAACATACCAAAGACACCACTTACTGAGCCCTCAACTGGTGACAGTGACCCAACATACCAAAGACACCACTGACTGAGCCCTCAACTGGTGACAGTGACCCAACATACCAAAGACACCACTTACTGAGCCCTCAACTGATGACAGTGACCCAACATACCAAAGACACCACTTACTGAGCCCTCAACTGGTGACAGTGACCCAACATACCAAAGACACCACTTACTGAGCCCTCAACTGATGACAGTGACCCAACATACCAAAGACACCACTTACTGAGCCCTCAACTGGTGACAGTGACCCAACATACCAAAGACACCACTTACTGAGCCCTCAACTGGTGACAGTGACCCAACATACCAAAGACACCACTTACTGAGCCCTCAACTGGTGACAGTGACCCAACATACCAAAGACACCACTTACTGAGCCCTCAACTGGTGACAGTGACCCAACATACCAAAGACACCACTTACTGAGCCCTCAACTGATGACAGTGACCCAACATACCAAAGACACCACTTACTGAGCCCTCAACTGATGACAGTGACCCAACATACCAAAGACACCACTCACTGAGCCCTCAACTGATGACAGTGACCCAACATACCAAAGACACCACTTACT
>CM031603.1:97837939-97850439 GCA_018398815.1 Conus ventricosus | reverse complement strand
CAGGGCACTTGATTTTAAAAAATCTAAATTTTGAAAAATAATACACATCCATGCAATATTTGTGCAGTTGTTGCATGAATGTCCACTTACGTGCATGTGGTTTGTTGATCTGTGTGGGTGTGGGTGTGGTGGGGAATGGGGAGTATGGCGCGCGTGCGTATGCACATGCGTGCGTGCGTGCCTGTGTGCGTATGTGGGTGCTTGTGTGTCTGCGTGCGTGTATGCGCGGGTGCGTGCGCGCATGTGTATGTGTGCGCGCGTGCGCGCCCGCGAGCTCATGCGCGTGCCCCAATGCTTGTTTACTTGTTCAAAACGACATAAACGCAAAAAAGAAAGAACGTCAACTGGAGATTGACTCATGTTTTCTCTTGCTTTGACTTTCGCTTCTGCCAGAGAGAGAGAGAGAGAGAGAGAGAGAGAGAGAGAAGAGAGAGAGAGAGGAGAGAGAGAGACAGAGAGACAGAGAGAGAGAGAGAGAGAAGAGATGAGAGAGAGAGAGAGAGAGAGAGAGGAGCGTTCGTAATGGGACGGTGTGCAAGATTCGATCGAAACTGGTTTACATCCTGTCAAAATCTAACCACCACCACCATCCTTTTCTTACACACACACACACACACACACACACACACACACACACACACACATACACACACACACCACACACACACACACACACACACACACACACACACACACACCACACACACACACAAAAGTAAGGGAGAAAATAAAAAAAATCAAGAAAAATTGTTGTACAACAGTAAATAATCATTGCACGAACGTCAGTTACGAGTATCCTGCGTGTATAACTATATATAGAGATAGAGAGATAAGTACATAAATATATATATGTTATATATATATATATATATATTATATATATATATATATATATATATTGTTATAAATATTATTAAAATGAAGTGCTATATATATATATATATATATATATATATATATATATATATATATATATATATATATATATATATATAATATATATATATATACTAGCCGGTGTACCCGGCTTCGCTCGGGTATATCTGTACAATGATTTTCTGGCTACCCCTCTCTCTCACCACTTAAAAGACAATACAATAAAATTCAGCTTGGGTTTGTTTCGTTTTTCCCATGCTGAACCAATTGCCCCAGCCTATAGGGTTTGGTGTTTTTAACGGTTTTTAACTGTTATAAATAACGTTTCTTAACTGCCAAATAACGGTTCTAATTTTAGAGAAGTAGTCCTGTACCTGTGCAATGTCACAACGGCCATTTGATGAAAAGCAGAGGAAAAAGATGTCTTTGAAACCGTTATAACAGTTTTTTAAACGGTTTTTAACGGTTTTATTTTTTTAGGATTAGCCCAAAACCATCCTCGGGTCACAACAGACGTACCTGCCAAATTTCATTACAAACGGTTGAGCCGTTTTTGAGTCTATAGCGTACACACACACAGACGGAATTTGCCATTTATATAGTAGATATATATATATATATATACTAGCCGGTGTACCCGCTTCGCTCGGGTATATCTGAACAATGATTTTCTGGCCACCCCTCTCTCTCACCACTTAAAAGACAATACAATAAAATTCAGCTTGGGTTTGTTTCGTTTTTTCCCATGCTGAACCAATTGCCCCAGCCTCCTCCTATCTACTTCACCCAATTTCTTCGGACGCCCACTCCTTTCTTGCCTCTCAATCTGTTTTCCCTCACGAAGTTTTTCGTAATACGATGCACAGTCCATAGAAGGATGCCTGTACTTTGTGAACTTACCGATGCATTCTCAATTCCTCGATTGAAGTGCTCCAAAATGACAACTCTGTAGGGGCCGCCATAACCTAGTGGATAAGGCGCTGGACTCATGATCCAAGGTCGTGGTTTCGAATCCCGGCTTGGTCTTGGAAATTTTAACGTGGAATGTTTCCAGCTAAAATGACCGTGGTTCACCCCGATGTCCACCTGCCCCACAGGTGTCAGGCTAATGTCACGGACCAGCCATCTGCATATCCTTGATTTTGGCACGGACGTTAAATCCAACTCAAACATGACAACTCGTGAAAAGATGCATATTCCACACGATGTATCATGTCTATTGGAGGGCCCCTTTGGGTAGACAACATTTCTGGTCTCCCTGTGTGGCGCAAGTTTAGTCAGTGTTTTCTGCTTTTCCAGTTTCGTGATGCAGCAACGTAGAACATTCCATGTGTAAAATACGGAACGGTCAGTCTGCCCCAAGGGATTAAATGTCTGACCCGGCTCTTGATGATTGTCAGAGCGAAAGCAGGTTTCCTGGGAAACTGAAAGCCATCAAACTGGAATGGCAGGGGTGAGTCATGGGTTCCAGAGAATTTTGGGGAGCAGCACGGTTCACCTTTGTGGGGGCCTATATTTTTCTCGCTCTACAACGTTTCCTGTGCAGTCTGGTGAAGACCACATCGGGTGTCATTGATCCCCTTATGCGGGTCCAGTAGTGGAGAATGATCAAGGGGACCCCTCCCCCAGATTTCAGCAACGTCATGCGGTGGAAGTCTCAGAAATCTCAATGATTCAGGAGTTTTCTCTTGTGGATAAAGGACTCCCTCAACATCATTCTGTCAACAGGAACTTGTACAGAGTTTCTCTCACAGGAAGTCAGCTACGATTATTCTGTTTAATCCGTGTTGACAGTCTCGTCTCATGGAGGAGATTATGCCCCTTTCCGCTTGACCAGTTTGAGTCTGCACATGCGCATGAAATCCGGGTAGACTGCTCTATCAGATCCTCCTGGCTATCATTAAACTGGCCATAGTGCTGTGGGACCAATATAGTATCTGGAAACATGACTCAATGGCACCAAGCCAATGTCAACAGAAGTTTGGCGAAGCTGGCGGTCTGGGATTTCTAGACAGGTGGGCTCTTCTCATATTGGTGGTAGACGTTAACAATCATGCTCCCACCACTTCTTCAGACAGGCGTTGAACAATGTTGGCTCTGTGCCTATTGAGACGACAGGGAGGATCCTGCTAACTCCCCACAGAAACAGCGTTGGAAGGCCTCCCACTGGCCTGTGCACTTGGGTATGTCCTCAGCGTAAGTCCATGGCCTCGTAGACAGCTTTGTGGTCATGGGAGCTTCATCAATTATGACGTTGACAGCCTCTTGATACTTTGGCCAACGTTGAACCCACGTGGACGGAAAGGTTGGCGTATCTCTTCTTCTTCTTGCTTTCGCATCCAGAGGACATGAAAGTGCTTGTACAGACCACCCAACGGCAAAAGAGTACGCAATGCCACTGAAGCAGAGCTACACTATTTTTGCCTGTGAGCAGATTCCTGTATAGATAAGATTCAATTGTCTTTCCTGTCCCTCATGAGCATCAAGAAACAATTATGTTTGCCTGCTTGCTGTGGGATCCTGCCTCTGCTCAACCATGGTCTAAAGCTGTCGTACACATCGCTCTGGTCAGCTGTCAGCTCTCAGCTGATCATCAGCTGCTGCCCAAGTGCAGTAGGGCGTAATTGTCCTCGCGGTAGTAATTCTCGATGCACAGTTTTGTCGTTGTGTGACTGTTGCATCCATACCCTCTCTGAGACTTGCCTCCAAGAAGGAAGAAGTTTGTGCTGAAATCACACAAGACGCTTGGTTTGTAAATCATCTGTGTAACTGCGCTTCATAACAACATCTCTTCCGGACATGGAAGAGGAAATTTTCAGCAAGATGGTCTCTGAAGAGTTCCATCAGTTGCCTGGGTACTGGGGTTGCAGCCACTCAGGAAAATACAGAAGTCACGCAGCAGTCGGGTCTTCTGAAGATGGAGGCTTCCTCAAGGGCACAGTTTAGAAGGTGGTCATCTTTCCAGTTTCGGTTCGTGTACATTGTAAATCCATGTTCAGCATTGTAAAACAAACACTGTAATACCCAAATTTCATCAAGAAAGGTCTAAATTTAGAAAATAACATGATCTTAACGGATTTTAAACGCTCAATTTTAATTTCTGTTTCGGTAAATTGTATAGCATTGTTCAGCGTGTAAAACTGCATCTGTATACCGAATTTCATCAGGAACGGTCTAAAATGGATATAATAACGGTCTTTAACAGTCTATTTTAAGTTTCGGTTCGTGTAAGTTTTTTTTTTTTTTTTTTTTGTATATCATATTCAGCATTTAAAAACCTCACTTTATACCAAATTTCATCAAGAAAGGTCTAAATGTAGAAAAAACGATCTTAACGGTATTTTAACGCTGCAATTTAAGTTTATTCTGTTCGTGTAAATTTTTATCATTGTTCAGTGTGTAAAACTGCATCGTATACCGAATTTATCAGGAACGGTCCTAAATTTATATAATAACGGTTTTTACGGGTCAATTTTTAAGTTTTCCGTTCGTGTAAGTTGTATATCATAGTTTTCAGCGTGTAAAACAGGATCTGATATACCGAATTTCATCAAGAATGGTCTAAATTTATATAATAACGGTTTAACGGTCATATTAAGTTCGGTTTCGTGTAAGTTGTATATCCATTATTCAACATTTAAACTTCACCCTGTATACCAAATTTCATCAAGAAAGGTCTAAATGTAGAAAATAATGGATCTTAACGGTTTTTAAATTACGCTCAATTTAAGTTTCTGTTCGTGTAAATTGTATATCTTGTTCAGCGTGAAAACTGCATCTTGTATACCGAATTCATCAGAACTGTCTAAAGTTTAATAAATAACGTTTTAACGTCAATTTTTTAAGTTTTCGGTTCGTGTAAGTTGTATAACATTGATCAGAGCGTGTAAAACTGCATCTGTAAATACCTATTTGATCAAGATTGGTCTAAATTTATATAATAACGGTTTTTTTAACGTCAATTTTAGTTCGGTTCGTGTAAGTTTTATATTATTATTCAGCATTTAAAACTTACTCTGTATACCAAATTCATCAAGAAAGGTCCTGAATTTAGAAAAATAACGCTTTTAAACGGTGATAAATCTAACGGTCATAAAAACTATCGAATGACCCATGTTAACCACAGTATGTCCCCTCTAGACTCATGCCAAGTTTGGGTGGCGATCCGACGACTCCCTTTGCCGCCAAACATCAGAAAAGATTGTAAATTTGATCGTTTTGGGGGTACGTGTTGTTAACGGTTTTTTAACGTGATAATAACTGTCGTAGAGAACTGTCCCAATGACCCGAGTTACTCGGAGATGTCCCTCTAGTTCGCTGTACCGTGCAATGTCCAAAGGCCATTTGAATGAAAAGCAAGAAAAAGATGTCTTGAAACCGTTATAACAAGTTTTGTAACGGTTTTTAACGGTTTTCCTTTTTTTTAGAGATTAGCCCAAATCATCCTGGGGTCAAAACAGATGTCCCTGCTAAATTTCAAGAAGATGGGGTTCTAAACAGTTTCTTTTATAGGGTTTGGTGTTTTTAACGGTTTTTAACTGTTATAAATAACGGTTTTTGTAACTGCCAAATAACGGTCCTCATTTTAGAGAAGTAGTCCTGTACGTGTGCAATGTCACAACGGCTATTTGAAGAAAAGCAGGGGAAAAAGATTTTTTAAAACCGTTATAACAGTTTTTTAACGGTTTTTTAAACGGTTTTTTTTTTAAGAGATTAGCCCAAAACCAATCCTCGGGTCACACAGACGTACCTGCCAAATTTCATTACAATCGGTTGAGCCGTTTTTGGTCTATAGCGTACACAGACACCAAAACGCACGCACGCACGCACGCAGACGGAATTTTGCCATTTATATATTAGATATATATATATACAAGACCTGTGGCACGTAAGTGATCCAAATCAGTATTCAATTTTAATTCGGGCTGGTTCGTACCAAAAGGTGGCAACAAAGCTGTGATCTGGCATCTCTGAAATTGGCCGTGGATGTTTGTTGACACAGAAAACACCGGGAAGTGGATTTGATATTTGAAACAAGATGCAAAGCAAATAAACGCATTCCCAGTAAGAACTACAAAAAAAAGAAGAAAAAAAGATATTGAATCATCACTATAGCACTTTTCTCCCCTTTGGATGTAGAAATTTTGTATGTAAGGAAAAGAAAAAAACATGTTGGCTTTCCCCGGCGCGGAAATGAACCAGGGTCACCCGCGTGACAGGCAGGGATATAGTCACTGTACTACCAAGAAACTTACAGAATTCGGTTACATTTAAGTTTATAAATCGTTATTGCTTAAAAATGTACATCACAAAATTATGATTTTTTTGCTGGTTTTAAACGGCTATTCCGGTAAAATAAAAACATCGGCATCATCCGTGGGCCCATAATGAAAAATTCAATTGTCAGAAAGTTCGGTCCAGAAGTTTTGTCTGGAGCGGAGTGGAATACATTTTGACCACGGACAAGAGAAACAGACTCACAGAAAAGCATTTTTCGTTTCCATTGTAAAGTACCCCCGTTCTAAAGAACTGGGGTAACAAAAAGATGGAAATGTAATTTGTTTTTAATATCCTGTACCCTTCAGATTTGGGAGCGCAATATGTAGCACCACAGTATTATAAGTAGTCTTTTTATGGAGTCTACTTGCAACATGAAGGCATAGACGTGTGGCAGAAACCTTTCTATTATTTATATGAAGGCTTTATTTGCAATGTATTGTTGCTTCTCTGTGAATGATTGTTAGAGTGCTCTCGGGGGGTGGCGGGATGAGGTGGAATGATTGTTCAACTTCATCGTTTCATGAGGAAAAAAGCATTGCCAGAATGAAATATCATCTCTGTCTGTCTGCCGTCTGCCTGTCTGTCTGTCTGTCTGTCTCTCCCTGCTTACCCACCCCCCTTTCCCTCTCTCTAAATCCCCCCCCCTTTTCTTCTCCGTCCTCCTCCCCCCTTTTCTTTTCTCTCTCTCTCTTCTCTTCTCTCTCTTCTCTCTCCTCTCTTCACCCCTTCATTTCTTTGCTTTTTTTCTCTTTTGTCCTTCTTTTTTTTTAAAGTCTTTTTTTTTCCCTTCCTTCTTTGCGCTTTTTTCCTTTTTTTTATTCATTCATTCATTCATTCATTCATTCATTCATTCATTCATTCATTTGATTGATTGATTTTCCTTTTTTTTTTCATTCATTTTCGTTTTGTTCTTGTTTTCTTTTTCTTCTTTTTTTAAAAAAAAACTACTTTTTTCCAATTTAACCCCTATATTTCCCAAAAACGAAAAACATTGTTCATTTGCCAGAAATTTGCACGCGAAAAAATGTGCTTTAAAAGGCGGTGAAGAAATTTGAAATATTTTTGCCCTCGGTTTTGCTGTTTTAATTTTGACGGGGGAAAAGGGAACTGTTCGACTGAAAAGGGAAGTTATCGTTTGACGTACTTTTAGTGGCTGCAACACTTGTCCCCCTCCCCCTCCCCTCCCCCTCCCCCTGTCTCAAATCCCACCCCTCCCAAAAACCACACCACACCACACACACACACACACACCAAAACACACCCCACACCCCAACACACCCCCAAAACACACACACACGCACACACGCCGCAGGGCACGCCGCACGAAAAGCACGCACGCACGCACCCCACGCACGCGCGAAACCCCAACCCCCCCAACCCCAACACACACACACCACACACACACACACACACCCCCCCACAACACACACACATCTGTTGTCGGGTCACACGCACACACGCCACACGCACACAAGCACGCACGAAACGCACGCACGCACGCACGCACACACCCCAAAAACACACACCCACACATTGTCTGTCTGTCTGTATCTCTGTCTGCCCGTTTGTCTGTCTGTCGGTTTTGTCTGTCTGTCTGTCTGTCTCGTTTCTGTTGTCTATCTTTTTGTTCCACTCTCTGCCCTTGAACCTGACGAAACCCGGGGGTTTTGAAATATTTGGCGCGCTCGCTGGATATATAGCCTTCTTTATTTTTTTTTTTTTTTTTCACTATAATAAAAATTGCTCTGTGAATGAAAATAAGGCTGGGGACATGTGGGGGTGAACAAATCTTTGTCCTGGGGTGAAAAAAAAATTTGCTGGCTAAATTTAAATTTAAAAACGGTTTTTTTTGGGTGTGTGTTTTAAACAATCAAATAAAAAGTTTTTGGCTCTTGTTTCCCTTCACGAAGGGGAAATTTTAATACTTTGGACAATTACATGATTAGTTTTTTTTTTTTTTCATGAGAAACATGCCCCCAAAAAATTCCCCCTTCCCCCCAAACCCCTTGGGTTTGGAAAGTTCTGTGAAATTCTGCACGATGGCACGCTCAGTTGGGGAATTCTGGCAAGCCAAAAAACCGTTTGTAGATTATTTTCGCACAAACGATGGAACGGTGCGCGCACTTTTGTACTGGATCATTAAAAATTGGGGGATATCTCTCTCTTCTGGGGCGCGCGCGCGCGCGCGCGGCGGTGCGTGGTGCGTTGTGGGTGTGTGTGTGGGGTGTGTGTGTGTGTGTGTGTTGGGTGTGTGTGTGTTTTGCGTGGTGCGTGTGTGTGTGGTGTGTGTTGTGTTTTGTGTGTTGTGTGTGTGGGGGTGTGTGGGTGTGTGTGTGTGTTTTGTGCTTGTGCGGCATGTGGTATGTGTGTTTGTATATGTGTTCGTCCCGCACATGTGTGTGTGTGTGTGCGTGTGTGTGGTGTGTTTTGTGTGTGTGTGTGTGGGGTGTGGGGTGTGTGTGTATGTGTGGGGTGTGTTTGTGTGTTTTTGGGTTTTGCGTGGTGCGTGCGTACGTGTGTGCTGCGTGTTTTGGGTGTGTGGGGTGGGGTGTTTTTGTGTGTGTGTGTGTGTGTGTTGGGTGCGTGCGTGCGTGCGGGTGTGTGGGGCGTGCGGGGCGGGCGTGTGTCGGTGGTGTGTGTGTGTGTGTGGGTGTTTTGTGGGGTGTGTGTGTGTGTTGTGTGTGCGGGTGGGGTGTGAGTGTGTGTGTGCGTGTGTGTGTGAAATGCTTGTGCTTTGGTTTGTGTGCCCCATTTTGACGCGGCCGCGTTTTGTGTGCGTGTTTTGTGTGGGGTTTTGTGTGTGGTGTGTGGGGTGGGGTGGGGTGCGTGCGTCGGCGTGCGTCCCCGTCGTGCGTGTGTGGTGTGTGTGTGTGTGGGGGTGTGTGTGTGTGTGTGTGTTTTGTGTGTGTGTGTGGGGGGTTTTTGAAACATGAGATAAAAACTTTGAAGAAGAAGAAAGGAAAAAGAAGAAAGAAGAAGAAGAAGAAAAAAATTTTTTTAAAAGAAAGAAAGAAAAAAGGGGTTAGTTTAAAATTTGCGGATGAAAAATATTTTGACAAATTTAGACGCTTTTTTTGGGGCAAATGGTAACAAGGTTTTAAAGAACCCCCAGAGAGATAAGCGAGAGAAGGGAATTTCTTGCCCAGAAGGGTCGGGGGTAAAATCCGACCCTAACGTTTTTGGGGGGATCCCTTGGTTAACATGAGAAAGGGGTTGAAAAGAGGGGGCGAAGGGGCCCCCCCCCCAGAGAAGAGAGTGAGGAGAGAGAGAGAGAGGGGGAAAAGAGAGAGAGAGAGAAAAGAGAGAGAGAGAGGAGAGAGAGAGAGAGAGATCTTTGTACCCTTTTGTGTTTCTTTCTGTCTGTCTGTTTTTCATGCGTTTTTTTATGCGTGTTACTCCCCTCCCCTTTCTCTCTCTCTCTTTTCTCTCTCCCCCTCTCTTCTCTCTCTCTCTCTCTCTTCTCTGTCTCTCTCTTCTCTCTCTCTCTCTCTGTTTTTTGGGGTGTGTTTTGTGGGGTGGTGTGTGTGTGTGTGTGTGTTTTGGTGTGTGTGTGTGGGTGTGTGTTGTGTTTTGTGAACCCGGGCTTATTTTTGTTCGTTTTTAAATGATCAAACATTAAAGGGGCAGAAAAAAGGGCGCCTAATTTTCCGGGAACTAGTTTTCTTTGATAATTGTCACCTTTGTCTGTCAAAAATTTAGGGTCAACAATGTAGGACAGACAGACACACGACGGACAAAACCGACGACAAAAAACCCGGGGGGGGGAAACGGGACAGGCCGAGAAACTCTGCCCACAAAGCCCTGAGTGTCTGTCTGCCCTTTTAAAGTTATTGTCTGTCTGTCTGTCTGTCTGTCTGTTTGTTTGTCTGTCTGTCTTTTCTGTTTTCTGTCTGTCTGTCTGCTGTCGTCTCTCTCTCCTCGTGTTCTTTCTCGTTTTTCCTCTCTCTCTCTCCCCCCCTCTCTCTCTCTTTTCTCTCTTTTTGGGCTGTTTTTTTAAATGTAGTTCCCCTTTCCCATGATAAAACATTAAAAGTCGGGACCAGCGTGCCAAATTTCCTCCCATTTTGTCGCCGTTTTCTGTCAGAAAAATTTAGGATGGCAGGGATGGAAGGAAAAGAGAGAAGGAAGAAGAGAGAGAGAGACGAGGAGAGAGAGAGAGAGAAAAGGAGAGAGGGGAAGAGAAGAGAGAGGGGGAAAAGAGAGAGTGGGACGGGACAGCAGACAGAGAGCGGGGCCCGAGCCCGAGAGTCCTGATGGGTAGGAAAGAAATGAAGAAACGCCAGTGACTAGAAAAGGGCCCCTTTTTCAAGCTAAAAGAGTTTGACGGCTTTTTTTTTTTTTTTTTTTTTTTTTTTTTTTTTTTTTTTTTTTTTTTTTTTTTTTGCCCCTTTGGTTTTTAAAAGATCTTTAAACAGAAAAGGGGGTTTGGGGGGGGACAGACGATTAAACAACACAAAGCTTCCCTGTGGCCTAAAGACGCAAAACCCCCCGAAAAGATTACCCAGTCTTCATTGTACAGATATGTGAAGTCACTTTGTTGGTTGCCCGGTTCAAAACCCCTAACAGACGAAATGCTTTTTTTATTTCTATGCCCATTTCATAAAAGGTTTAATTTTTGTGTGTGCGTGTTTGGGTGTGGTTTTGGGTGTGTGTGTGTGGGTGTGTCTGGTGCGTGCTTTCGTGCGTGCGTGCGTGCGTGCGTGCGTGCGTGCGTGGTGTGTGTGTGTGTGTGTGTGTGTGTGTGTGTGTGTGTGTGTGTGTGTGTTGTGGGGTGTGTGTGTGTGTGGTGTGGGGTGTGGTGTGGTTTGTGTGTGTGTGTGTGTGTGTGTGTGTGTGTGTAGTTGTGGTGTGTGTGTGTGGGTGGTGTGGGTATGTTTTTATATTATTTATTTTTAATTTTTAATTATATTATATATATGTGTGTGTGTGTGTGTGTGTGTGTGTTTTGTGTGTGTGGGTTGTGGTTTGGTGTTTGTGTGTGTGTGTGTGTGTGTGTGTGGTTTTGTGGGGTGTGGGGTGTGTGTGTTTGTGTGGGGTGTTGTTGGTGTGTGTGTGTTGTGTGTGAGGGAGAAGAGGGGTGAAAAAAGAGGTTTCAGAAAAGAAAAGGGGGTCAAAGACAGGAAGAAAAAAATTGAGGAAAGAAAAAAAGAAAGAGAAATTGTTTGAACATTTAGGGAAATTTGAAGAAGAAGAAGAAGAGGCGGGGGAAGAAAAAAAAGGAGAGGTTATTTTGTGGTGAATAGGGGAAACTAATGGAGACGCTGGGTGAGGCCCCGAATGGAACAAGAGTCTGACAAAAAATGCCGAGATACGTGGAGAGAAAAAAAGTTTGAGAGACTGAGTGCAAAGGGGCAGATGAGCTGTCGGGGATTTTGGGGGGGCCTCTGTTGTTGACCAGGAAGAAGGTGAGATGAGACTCTCTCTCTCTCTCTCTCTCTCTCTCTCTCTCTCTCTCTCTCTCTCTCTCTCTCTCTCTCTCTCTCTCTCTCTCACACACACACACACACACACACACACGCGCGCACACACACACACAGTCACATACAGACAGACAGACAGACAGACAGACAGACAGACAGACACACACACACACACACACACACACACACACACACACACACACACACACACACACACAGAGCGCGCGCGCGCTCGAGAGAGAGAGAGAGAGAGAGAGAGAGAGGAGAGAGAGAGAGAGAGAGAGAGAGAGAGAGAGAGAGAGAGGAGAGAGAGAGAGAGAGAGAGAGAGAGGATGTAGCCCTGTGTTTCTTTTTGTCTGCCTGTCTGTCTGTGTCTGTTCCTCGTGCAATTTTTCATGCTCTCTCTCTCTCTCTTTCTCTCTCTCTCCCTCTCTCTCTCTCTCTCTCTCTCTCTCTCTCTCCTCCCTCTCTCTCCCTCTCCCTCTCTCTCCCTCTCCCTTCCCCCCCCTCTCTCTCTCTCGCTGGCCATTGTTTGTTTAGCTGACGTGTAAAGATAAAACACTGAAGTCAGACAAATCGCCGCCAATTCTCCCAGCAGCGCAGTTTTATTTGATGATTGTCGCCGTTGTCTGTCAGAAATTAGGGTCAGCACAGGGAAGAGAGAGAGAGAGAGAGAGAGAGAGAGAGAGAGAGAGAGAGAGGAGAGAGAGAGAGAGAGAGAGAGAGAGAGAGAGAGAGAGAGATGGATAGACAGACAGAAAAACGGACAGAAACACACATGCTCAGAAAAAGGGGTGCTCTGAATCTTATAAGCCTCTATCTGTCTGTCTGTCTGTCTGTCTCTTTCTCTCTTCTCTCATACACACACACACACACACACACACACACACACACACACACACACACACACACACACACACACAC
>CM031603.1:97817885-97832885 GCA_018398815.1 Conus ventricosus | reverse complement strand
TTACGTCGACATTTCCCTTTCCCACGTCATTAACAGCAAATCCGGACAAAAATAGTAAAAATGTTCTTCACTCCTTGTGACGAAAATTTTTTGCGCGTGATTTCTGGGCAAATGAACAATTTTTTTCGGTTTGGAATTAAGTTAAATTGGAAAAGAGTAGTTTATTTAAAAAAATGAAGAAGAAAGAAAACAGAACAAGACGAAGAATGAATGAATGAAGGAATCAACAACAGTCAATGAATAAATAAATAAATGATGAATGAATAATGAATAAAATGAATACAAAAGGAAAAAAGCAGACAAAAAGGAAGGGAAAAAAAACAAGACAAAGAAAAGGGGAAAAACGAAAGAAAAACGAAATGAAGGGGTGAGAGAGAGAGAGAGAGAGAGAGAGAGAGAGGGAGGAGAGAGAGAAGAGGAAGAGGGAGAGGGGGAGGAGAAGAAAGGGAGGGGGAGTGAGAAAAGAGGGAAAAGGGAGGGGGTAAAGGGGGGGAAACAGCAGACAGACAGACAGGCAAAAGGGAGACAACAGAGATGAATATTTCTTATGGCAATGTTTTTTTCCCTCATAAAAACGATGAAGTTGAACAATCATTCCCCTCATCCGCCCCCCGAGAGACTTAACAATCATTCAAAGAGCAACAATCATTGCAAATAAAGCCTTCATTAATAATGAAAGGGTTTCTGCCCCTAGTCTATGCCTTCATGTTGCAAGTAATCCATCAAAAATACTTATAATATGTGGTGCTACTATTGCGTCCCAAATGTGAAGTACAGGGATAAAACAAATACATCCATCTTTTGTACTCCCCGTTCTTATGAACAGGGGGAAATATTTTCAATGGGGAAAGAAGAAATGCTTTCTGTGAGTCTGTCGTTCCTTGTCCGGGTCAAAAAGTATTCCACTCGCTCCAGACAAATTCTGGGCCCAACTTTTGACAATTGAAAATTTTATTATGGGGGACGGTGGCCCGATGTTTTTATTTACCGGAATGCCTTTTTAAAAAACAATAAATCATAAAATTTTTTGATGTACGTTTAAGCAAAAAGATTTTTAAACTTAAAAATAACCGATTCTGTAAGTTCTTGGTAGTACTGACTATACTCCTGCCTGTCACGCGGGTGCCCCGGTTCATTTCCGCCCCGGGGAAAGAACATGTTTTTTTTTTTCCTTACATACAAAATTTTACCACCCAAAAGGGGGGAAAACGTGCTATATGACTGATATATTTTTTTTTTCTTCTTTTTTTGTAGTTCTTACTGGGAATGCTTTTATATCTTTGCATCTTTTTTCAATATCAAATCCATTTCCCAGGTGTTTTTGTCAACAGCATCCACGGCCAATTTCAGAATCCCAGATACAGCTTTGTTCCCACCTTTTTGGTACTGCCACCTGAATTTAAAAACTTGAATCTGATTTGGACCCTTTCAGGCCACAGGTCTTGTTATATATATTCAAATATTAAAGGGAAAATTCTGTCTGCGTGCGGGTGCGTGCGTGGGGTGTTCTGTGTACGCTATAGCCCAAAAAAAGGTCAAGATTGATGAAATTTGGCAGGTACGTCTGTTGTGACCCGAGGAGGTTTGGGCTAATTTTTAAAAAAAAAACCCTTTAAAAAACCCCGTTAAAAAAGTTATAACGTTTAAAAAAAATCTTTTTCCCCTGCTTTCTTCAAATAGCCTTTTTGTGACTTGCCCGAAAGGGACTATTCTCAAAAATGAGGCCCTTTTATTTGGCGTTAAAAAAAACCGTTATTTAAACGTTAAAAACCTTTTAAAAAAACCCCAAACCCCTATAAAAAAAACTGTTAAACCCCGATTTCTTAAAATTTTAGCGGGTACATTGTTGGACCCCGGATGATTTGGGGCTAATCTCTAAAAAAAAAGAAAACCGTTAAAAACCGTTAAAAAAACTGTTATAACGGTTTCAAAAAATCTTTTTCTTGCTTTTCTAAAAGGGCCGGGACATTGACGGTACATCGAACCTAGAGGGACATCTCCCGAGAACATGGGTATTGGGACAGTTTCTACGACGTTATTTATCACCTTTAAAAACCGTTAACAACCGTCCCCCCCCCAAAAAAACGATCAAAAAACAATCTTCTGATTTTGGCGGCAAAGGGATTTTCGTGGGGATCGCCCCCAAACTTGGCATGAGTCTAGGGGGAAATGTGAAACCTGGGTCTTTCGATAGTTTTATGCCCTTTATTTTCACCTTTAAAAAGCGTTATTTTCAAAATTTAATTTCTTGATGAAATTTGGTATACAGGGAATTTTTTAAATGCAAATTTAAAATTAAAACTTACAAAACCCAAAATTTAAAATTGACCGAAAAAAACCGTTTTTATTAAATTTAGACCATTTGATCAAATTCGGAAAAGAGCAGTTTTCACGTGAACAATGATAACAACTTACACAAACCGAACTTAAAAATTGCCCGTTAAAAACCGTTATTATATAAATTTAGAGTTCCTGATAAATTGGGGTTTTACAATGCAGTTTTACACGCTGAACAATGTAAAAATTTTAAACCGAACAAAAAACTTAAAAATGGCGTTAAAAACCCTTTAAGTTCCTTTATTTTCAAATTTTAGCCCTTTTCTTGATAAAAATTTGGTATACAGGGAATTTTTTAAATGTTGAATAATGATAAAAAATTACAGGGAACCGAAACAAAAAATTTGACCGTTAAAAACCGTTATTTAAAATTTTAACCATTCTTGATGAAAATTCGGTATACGATCCATTTTACCCCTGAAAAATGAAAAAAAACTTACACGAACGGAAATTTAAAAAAATTGACCGTTAAAAACCGTTATTTATAAATTTAGCCCTTTCCCTGATAAAATTGGGTATAAGATGCTTTTTACACCTAAAACAAGTATACAATTTACACAAACAGAAACTTAAAATTGACGAAAAAAACCCCGTTAAGATCCTTTATTTTCTACATTTAGACCTTTTTTGATGAAATTTGGTTTATACAAGTGGGGTTTTAAATGCTGAATAATGAAACAACTTACCGAACCGAAACTAAAATTGACTTTTAAAAGCCCCGTTATTAATACTTTAGACCGTTCCTGATGAAATTCGGTATACGATGCAGTTTTACACGCTGAAAAATGAAACAATTACACGAACAGAAATTAAAAATTTGACGTTAAAAACCGTTAAGATCCGTTATTTTCAAAATTTAGACCTTTCTTGATGAAATTTGGTATACAGGGTTTTTTTAAATGCTGAAAAAGGATATAAAAAGTAAACAAACCCGAAAGGGAAAGATGACCGCCTTCAAAAACTTGCCTTGAGGAAGCCCCCATCTCTCAGAGCCCCCGATGCCCCTATTTCTGTTTTATCCTGGTGGCTTGCCCCCCAGAAACCCGGGCAACCTGGGAACCTCTTCAAGACCTCTGCTAAAAATTTCCTTTTCCCCAACCCGAAGAGATGTCGTTAAGGCAGTACCAGATGCCATTACAAAAAAGCTCTTGCTGTTTTCACACAAACTCTTCCTTTTTGGAGGAAGTCTACAGAGGAGTAGGGGATGCCACAGTACACAACGACAAACTTGCCTCGGAATATACCGCGGCCCAAATTTCGACATACTGCACCCGGGCAGCGCTGAGATCACTGAGAAGTGACAGCTGACCAGAAGGTGTACGACACTTTATGACCAAGGTTGAGCAGAGGCAGGATCCCACAGCAAGCACAAAAAGTTTCCCTTTATGCCCATGAGGGACAGGAAAACCCTCCCGAATCTTATCCTAACAGATCTGCTCCACGGCAAAAAAGTGCTAGCCCCTCTTCCAGTGGGATTGCCGTACTCTTTTTTGCCGGGTGGGGGGGGACAGTACATGCACTTTTTAAGGTCCTCTGGATCCGACAAGCAAGAAACGCCCAAACCTGCCCCCTCAAAAGGGGTCAAGTTGGGCCCAAAATCAACAAAGGGGGGCTGCAACCCTCATAATTGTGAAGCCCCATGACCCCCAAAGCTGTCTACGAGGCCCTGGACTCTACGCTGCAGGACATCACCCAAGTGCACAGGGCCCGTGGGGGCATCCCCAAAGCTGTTCTGTGGGGAGTTTAGGGAGATCCTCCTGTCGTCCTCAATGGCACCAAGCCAACATTGTCAAGCCGTTTTGAAGAAGTGGTGGGGCATATTGTTAAACGTCTAACCCCAAAAGAGAGCCACCTGTCTAGAATCCCCACAGCCGCTTGCCAAACTTCTGCTTGCATTTGGGAAAGGGGCCTTGGTCATGTTTCCAGATCTATATTGGTCCACCCCCTTGCCAGTTTAATGATAGCCCGGGGGATCTGATAAAGCTCTACCCGGATCTTCAGCTCCTTCAATCAAACTGGTCAGCGGAAAGGGCCATAATCCTCCCTGAAAGAGACTGTCAAAAAGGCTAACAGAAAAATGTGCTGACTTCCCCGGAGAGGAAAAATTGTACAGATCTGTTGACAGAATATGATAGGGGGGTCCTTTATCCACAAGAACTCCTGAACTCCATTGAGATTTCTGGCTTCCCCGATGAATGTTGCGAAATCTGGAGCCCCCTATCATTTTCCACTCACTGGACCCGCCAAAGGGGATCAATGACACCGATGTGTCTTCACCCGAGCACAGGAAAGTTGTAGAAGCGAAATACAAAGGGCCCCCACAAAGGTAAACGGTGCTGCTCCCCAAAAACCTCTGGAACCATGGACTCACCCCGCCCTTCCCTTTGATGGCTTCAGTTCCCAGGAAACCCTTTCGCTCTGACAACTAAAAGCCCGGGGAGACATTTTTATCCCTTGGGGCAGACCTGACCCTTCCTATTTTTTCACATGGAATTTCTACGTTGCAGCATCACGAACTGGGAAAAGCAGAAACCGATAAAACTTTCGCCAAACGGGAGACCAAAATGTTGTCTACCAAAGCCCTCAAAAAGAATATACTCGTGAAAAAGCAATCTTTTCACGGTTGTCTGTTGGTTGGATTTTAACTCCGTGCCCCAAAAAAGGATATGCAGTGGTGGGTGTACATTAGCCTGACACCCCGTGGGCCAGGGGGGACATGGAGGAACCTGGGCATTTAGCTGGAAACATTCCACGTTAAAATTTTTCCCAAAACCAAGCCCGGATTGAAACCACGACCTTTGGATCAGGTCCAGGCCCTTTTCCACTAGGTTATGGCGGGCCCCCCACAGATTGTCTTTTGGAGCACTTCAATAAGGGAAATTTAGAAAGCTCGGTAAGCACAAAGTACAGGATCCCTTATGGTGTGCATCGTATTACGAAAAAAATTGTGGGGGAAAACAGATTTAGAGGCAAGAAGGGAGTGGGCGTGGAAAAGGGTTTAAGTAGTAGGAGGGGGTGGGGGAAAATTTGGGTTTAGCTGGGAAAAAAGAAAAAAAACCCAAGCGAATTTTATTGTTTGTCTTTTAAGTGGTGAGAGAGGGGGTGGCCGAAAACATTGTCAGAATACCCCAGCAAGCCGGGTACCCGGAGTTATATATATATCTATAATTTAAAAGGCAAATTTGTCTGTGTTGTTTACGCTAAGACTCCAAAAACGGGAAAACCCATTTAATGAAATTTTGGGGGTACGCTGTTGTGACCCCCAGGATGGGTTTTGGGCTAATCCTAAAAAAAATACAACCGTTTAAAAAACCCTTAAAAAAAATGTTTTAAAAGGTTTTAAAAATCTTTTTCTCTGCTTTTTATCAAATGGCCGTTGTAAAATTGCCCCGGGACAGGACTACTTCTCTAAATTAGACCGTTTTTTGGCAGTTAAAAACTTTATTTATAACAGTTAAAAACCGAAAAAAACCCCAAAACCCCTATAGGCGGGGGCAATTGGTTGCTGGGAAAAACGAAACAAACCCAAGCTGAATTTTTTTGTTTTGTCTTTAAGTGGGGAGAGAGGGGTGGCGGGAAAACTTTGACAGTATACCCGACGAAGGGGTTTACCCCGGCAGTATATATATATATTTTTAATATATATTTATATATCCTGATGACAGGCAACACCCCCGAAACAAATTTGTAGATAGTTTTAAGATTCCTCTTTTAACTTTTTTTTAACAAATGTTGCCCCCCAAAGGGGGTTTGAGCATTAAAAAAAATTTTTTTGGCATTTTAAATATACGATCTCTCTCTCTCCTCTCTCTCTCTCTTCTCCTCTCTTATATATATATATAATATATTAAATTTTATTTAAAAATAATTTTTTATAAATTTTTTTTAAATTATAAACAAAGTTTGCTCTTTTGTTTTGATTGAAGAAAGGGGGGATAAGCTTTTCATACTGCAGTGGAAATAATCTGCCTAACTAACAGTATGTGCTTGAGTGGGTGAAAGGGAAAACAAAAAGGGTTTCAAAATGGCCTTTTAGCATCTTTTGTCTCCAAGGGGGAGAAATTTCCCAAAGGAAGGAAACTACAACATAAACTCCTGGTCAGATACCCGTATTTCGAAAAACCCGGGTTTTTTCTCCCAGTCACCGGGAAAAGTGGTAGTTTTACTCCTCTTTTCCTTTTCGGTTTTAAAAAAAGAATGCTATCCGAAAAAGGTGGTGTGCAATCCGTAGTAGTTGTTGATTTTCAAAAAACCCCAAAGGGGCCACCTAAGAAGCAAAGAAAATCGAAAGAGCAAAAAGTACATTTTTTTGGAAAAGTAGTATAAAAAGATAACCTCTTTTAAAACACAAGTTGGGGCCCCATAATATAATATTTATATATATAATTTTTATATATATATATATATTATAATTATAAAAATATATATATATGAAATTTTTGCAATTCATTTTAAAATTATTTTTTTAACAATATAAATTTTTAGAGAAAAGAGAGGGAAAAAAGAGAGAGGAGAGAGGAAGAGAGAGAGAAAAGAGAGGAGAATAGAAGATAGATAGATAGTAAGATTATTCCAAAAATCCGTTTTTCTTTATTCGGAAGTCCTTTTTTTGCCGTCTGCATAGGCCATCTTTCTTTAATTTAAAGCATGCACACGGGACAAAATTCCCCTAACCCCTTTAATTCAACCATTCAACCGATTTGCAGTGGATATCACGTACTCTGACGTGCAGCCCCAGACGCGCGGCGCACACAAAAACCCACCAACACACACCCCCACACACCACCACAAACACACACACACACACACACACCCCCACCACAACACATCTCTGTCTGTCGTCTTCCCCCCCCCCCTCTCTCTCCCCTTCTCTCTCTCTTTCTTCTCTCTCTTTCCTCCTCCTCTCTTCATGACACACACACACACACACACAAAAACACCACACACACCACACCAAACACACACACACCACACAACAACAACACACCACCCACACACACACACCACACACAGAGGGGGAAGGCAACATTTCCCAATTAGGACAAAGGGGCGAGGCGCCGGGGGCTTGGTTGGTGCTGAAAATAGGTTTAAATGGCTACAGTGTCAGAACCCAGGTGATCCCGTGCTAACGCACAGTGTTCAAAGATTTTGCCAATGGGGTCTGAGGTACCTGGGAAAAGGGGAATTGGGGAAAAACCTTTTCAAAAAAATAAATTTCTTCATTTTAAATACTTTCTTTTAAGGTTTATTTCAGAAAAAATTATTTTTAAAACTATCTTAATGTATTTTTATTTTTGGGGGTGTTCTTTTATTTGTTTTGGTTGGGTTTTTTTTTTTCTAACAAAAAAAGAATCGAAAAGACACACTTTAGTCAGTAGAGCAGACACTCAAAAAAATGAATTATTTTTCATTTACTCTCGTTAGATGCCACATTTGTAGCACGCGCGCATGAGTGTGTGTATGTTGTATTCGTGAGTGTGTATTTTGCATGTGTGTGTGTGTGTGTTTTTGGGGTGTGTGTGTGTGTGTGTGGTGTGTGTGTGTGTGTGTTTGGGGTTTTTGTGTGTGGGCGTGCGTGTGTGTGTTGTGTGTGTGTTGGGTTGGGTGTGTGTGTGGTGTGTGTTTGTGTGGTGTTGTGTTGTGTGTGGTGTTTGGTGTGTTGTGTGTGTGTGTGTGTGTGTGTGTGTGTGCGTGCGTGCTGTGTGTTGTGTGGGGTGCATGTGGTGTGTTGTGTGTGTTTGAGTCGGTCGTGGCATGCGCGTGTGTGTATGTGTTTGTGGTCTGTCTGTCTGGTTGTGTGTCGTTTTGTGATGGTTTTTCTTTTCATTTAGTTACTTTCATGTCTAAAAAAAAAAACCTTACCCCTGAGTACGGGTAAAAACAAAAAGAAATGCGGGCGTGAGAAAGAGAGAGGGAGAGAGAGGAGAGAGAGAGGAAAAAGAGGAGAGAGAGAGAGAAGAGAAGGGAGAGAGAGAGAGGGGGGGGGGGGGGGGGGGGGGGGGGGCTTTTTTGAAAAAAAAAAAGTTTTGTGCAAGGATTTTCTCGCAACCCCTTTTGTCATTTGATGAACACATCCCTTTTTGTCTGTCTGTCTTTTTGGGTTTCTTTTCTTCTTCCCTTCTCTCCTTTCTCTCTCTCTTTTTCCCCTCTTTTCTCTCTCCATGCACACGCACACGCCACACAAAACCCACCACAACACCCCACACACGCACGCCCCGCACGCACGCACACAACACCACACACACACACCACCACAGAGAGAGAGAGGGAGAGAGAGAGAGAAGGAGAGAGAGAGAAGAGAGAGAAGGAGAAAATTCAAGTTTTAATCCTGGGGCCCCCTTTTGGGTTTGCTGGCGGACTAAAAACAAATAAAACAAATAAAAAACGAAAACATTGAACATCCAAAATATTTCCGATAATTTACACACAAAAATATAATGTCACACAACTTTAGCAAGTTACACACACACAACACACACACAACACACACAACACACACACAACACACACACACACACAAAACACACACAACACACACACACCGCACGCAGCACCACCACGCACGCCCCGCACGCACGCACCCCCCACACACCAACCACACAAACGCACACCAAACACACACACACACACACCACAACACACACACACACACACACACACACGAACACCACACACACACACACAACCCGCACGCACGCACGCACGACGCACGCACGCACGCACCAACCCACATACACACAGAGGGAGGGGGGGGGGGAGGGGGGAGGATCAACTTTTCCCCCTACTCCGGGAAAAAAGTGGCGGGGCGGTGTTTTGGGTTGGGCGAAAATAGGTTTAAAGGGCTACAGCCTGTCAAATGCCAAATGATGCCGTGAAACCCGCACGGGCGTGTAAAAAGACTTTGCCAGGTAGGTTGGGGGTCCCTGGGGATAAAGGTGAATGGGAAACTCTTCACAGAAATAATTTCTTCCTGTTTGAATTCTTTTATTTACAGAAAAGTTAATTTTAAAAAATTCAATCATTTTTCTTATCTTATTTTGTTTTTTGTTTGTCGGTGGTCTTTTCCTATTTTGTTTTTTTTGTTTTTGGGGGTTTTTCCCCAAAAAAAATAATTGAAATGACCCCACTGAATCAATTAAGCGATACTGAAAGATAAAATTTATCATTGGTTTTGCTCATGCAGTAAAATGCGCGACTGTGTGTGCGCGCGCCCCTGTGTGTAAATGTGGGTTTGTGTTCTATGTCTTAGTGTTGTTTGCTTGGCGCATGCGAGTGCCTGCCGGGGCTTGTATTATGTATGTATGTTGTGTGTGCGTGCGTCTTTCGTGCGAGCGAGAATGCTCGTGCGTGCGTGCGTGGTGCGGCGGCGTGCGTGCGTGCGTGCGTCGTGCGTGTGTGGTGTGTGTGTGTGGTTGTGGTTGTGGTGGGTTTTTGGGGGTGTGTTGTGTGTGTATACCGCTTTAATGGTGTTGTGTGTGGTGTGTTTTTGGGGTGTGTGTGTGTTGTGTGTCTGTGTGTGGGTGCTGGTCGTTTTTTAAGTGTTAGTGGTTCGTGTGTGTGTGTGGTTTGTGTGGGGTGTGTGGGTGTGTGTGTGTGTTTGAGAGGAAGTGCGCGGGATCGGGGGTGGGGTTTTTTCAGAAATTTTTTTTTTGTTCTGTCTTCAATCTGTTTTCCCCTTCAAATCAAAGGGAGCTCTGATCCAAAAAAAGAAAACCAATGTTCTTTTATCCACCTTCTGTAATCATTTTGCGAGTGTAAAATACCCGGCAAGATAAATCTGTTGTCACAAGTGAAAGCTCGAGTAACACGGAAGTTTAAAGACGAACACAACGAAATAGATGAATAAAAATACAAAGTTGAGAGGAAATAGGTTTTTGGAAAGAAAAGCCAATAGAACAAGAAAAAAGGGAAAAAAAGAAACTACAAAAAATACAGCAGAAAAAAAGGGGGAAAAGCAATCACCCACACACACACACACAACCACAACCACAACACCCAAAACCACACCACACAACACCAAACACACACACACACACACACCAAAACAAAACACCACACAACACCCCCACACACACACACACACACAACAAACATACACACGAAACACGCACGGCGGAGCACGGAGCAGGAACAACACGCGCGCGCACGCGCCGGCACAAACACACACCCACAACACACACCCCCACACACACACACACACACCACCACACCACACACCAACACACCCACACACACACACGCACGCCGCACGCAGCACACACAAACACCAAACACACACGCACGGACAAAGCACGGACGCAGGCACAACACACACGGGCCCCGCCAAAACGCACACACACACACAACAATACACACACACACACACCCCCACACCACACACACACCACCACACACACACCACAAAACACACACACACACACCCACACGCCACGAGTCAGATTGCAGACGACAGAAGACAAAGCGACGAAGACAGATTCTTACATTGTTAGACCTTTCCCTTTTTTTAGAGATGAAAAGAAAATCATTGACATTGCCTTAGAATTTATCCAGCTGAGCTATTAACAAAATTGAAAAAGAGCCTAGAATTAGCTTAGGCCCTCAACTTAATAAATAAATGACACCTTGTCGTCAGTTATTTCTTAATGCTTGAAGTAGACTCAAGAAAATAACGGTTACTGTTCTTAGCGAGAACGCCACCCTTGCTTCTACGAGAACTGTTTTCCCTTTAAACTTGGCACAAGCCCCCTGGAAAACGGGAAGGAAAAAAGAACAACGGACACGGCAACAGACAGATGGACAGACAGACACGCACACGCCCGACGAACAGACAGTCAGAGAAGACAGACGACAGGCAGACGACAGATGGACAGACAAACACGCCCGCAGACGACAACATCGAGACGACAGACGACAGCAGTCTTTTTTTTTGGCCTCATATTCCTTGTGGGGGGGAAAAATTCTTGCAAAGTTTGGTAAAAATTCATGCTCTCGTACCCCCCACATGCCCACTTGTGTGTTAACAGGAGAGAGGGGGGAAAGAGAAATATTGGGAAAGCAAAAGTGAACGAGAAAACGAGGGGGCGAGGGGGAACAGGAGAGAGAAGAGAGAGAGGAGGAGGAGAGAGAAGGAGAGAGAGAGAGACACAGAGAGAGACGAGAGAGAGGAGAGAGAGAAAGAGAGAGACCCCGAGCAAGACGAAGAAGAGACAAAACTGAGACAGGGACAAAAATAGAAACAGAAAGAAACAGACAGACAGACGACGGGGGAAAAGACAGAGACAGACTAAAAAGGACAGCCACGACCGATTGTAAAAAGGGTCGGCCCTTACCGGGGTTGCACTGCACTCTTTTTCCGCCCATGCCGCCCCCAGCCTTAAACCCGCTCACACGGGTGGGGACAATATGGACAAAACCTTAGACATCATTTCCCTTCAGTTTCGTTGAAATTAGTACCTCGTGCCTTATATATTTTTAGTAAGATTTTTTTTTCTTTTTCTATTGTTTTTTTTTCTTTTCTTCTCGTTTTGCCCTATTTTTTTTTCGTTTCCAATCTAGTATTTTTTTCTTTTGTACACCCCACACACACACGAGAGGCGTGCACGCGCGCGCGGGCACGCAAACACCCCACACACCAACACACACCCCCCCACACACACACCCACACACACCCCCACACACACTGTCTCTGTCTCTCTCTCGTCTGTCCTCTCTCCTCTCTTTCTCTCTCTCTTCTCTCCCCTTTTTTCACACACACACACACACACACACAACACACCACACACGCGCGCGCGCGCCCCAACACACACACACACACACACACAAAACCCCCAACACACACAACACCCCAACCCACACAACAACCACACACACAGCAAGAATTTCGATGTGCTTGCGGCGCCTTGATAATTGTACAAAAAACAAAATTCTATCTTTCCCCCCTTTTTGATTTCCGATTTGTCAGAATTTAGAAATGAGTTAAAAAGTGCATTTTCCCAAAGGATACCATGTTTCTTTTAAAATTTTGTCGAATTCTTTTTTTAAACCCCAGTTGGTCAACCCGTTTGTGTTTCATATCTTTTTTGTACATTTGTTTTTTTTTCTTTTGAGTTTGTTTTTTTTTTGTTTTTTCTTTTTCTTTTTTTAACAGTTTAATTCTTATTAGAGTTTCTCCTCATCACAATAACACACCCACACACCACACACACACACCAAAACCACAACACAACACAACACGCGCGAAAGCCACACATGCATCGCACCCACCGGGCGGCACTCAGGGCACGCACGCAGACGCACACATAAGCACACACACACACACACACAACAACCAACACACACACACCACAACACACACACACACACACACACACACACACGATACACTTGTTAATATACATTTGTAAAAAGACGTTTTAAATGAAGAACAAACCCAAACACACACACACACACCACACACAACACACACACACCACACACACACACCACACACACACACACCACACACGCACCAAACACACCACACACACACACCACACCAAAACACACACACACACACACACACACACACCACAGCACGCACGCCGCACACACCCCAAACCACACACACAAAACCCCACACACACACGCCCCCACCACATGCGCGCTCGACGCCGCCCACGCACGCGTGCACTTGCGCGCCCGCCCCACACACCACACAACAAAACCACACACACACACACACACACATATATATATTTATATAATATATATATTTAAAAATATATTTATATATACTTTTAAAAGGAAACAAAAACGCACTTAAGTCATAATATTTTCCCAAAATTTTTTCGGCCATGGGGCCCCTTTTCGGGGGTTTTTTATTGACAAGGTAAAAACGTCAAAATTTTTTTGGACTTTTTGAACATAGTTGTCTAGCTATGAGTAGTGTTTCTGTTTTTTAAAAAAAAAAAATTGAATTAAGAGATAAGTCGAAAAAAAAAGAAAAAAAAGATGCCCCAAAAACCGACCCCCCATAACACATACTTACGTGCCCCCAACAACACACATGCACAAAAACCACACACACCACACACACACACACCCCCACACACCCACACACAACACAACACACACACACCACACACAAACATAGTACGTGTCTCTCTCCTTTCGAGACCGCCAAGAACCAAGTCCTCTCCCACGGGGGGACCACCCCTACCGTTTTACACAAACACACATTACACCAGTGCGGGTCACATAAAGAATTCCCCCCAACCACATCATGCCCCCCCCTTCCAAAGTTAACCAAAGCTCCCCCGTCTCCCTCTGCAAATCAGTGTCCTGGGAATAAAGGGCCGTTGAGCCCCAAAGGAAAACTGTTTTTAGTTTTTTTTCAAAAATCTTCTTTCTCTGTTTTGGGGTTTTGTTAGGGCTGTGGCCTTTTCCCCCACAATGCATTCTTTCTTCAGACGTGTTAGGTAAGTTAAATGATTGTGACATGAACACAGACTTTTTTCAACTTGATGTTAGACCTGTGCAGATAGAAGCGTTTTTTTCGTGTCCTTTTCCCCCATGTACTGAATGTAGCAATAGGGGGATCTCTCTCTTCTCTCTCCTCTCCTCTCTCTCTCTTCCTCCTCTCCCCTTACACACAACACACACACACCGTGTATATAATAAAATTTTTTAAATAGTATTATATTATTTTTTATATATATATATAATAATTTATATATATAATCAGTGGTGCATGTTTTTTTTAAAAAAAAGTGGACACGGATCGTACCTCTACCGAAAATAAAAAAAGCTTGCATCTTTCTTTCTCTCGTTCTTTTAAAACGCAGCCCCTCGTGAACTAATGCTTAACCTTTGGGGGCAGCTGTTTAATGTTAGTATATGAATCGAAATGTGTCTAGAATCAGGTGGGTTTTTTTTCCCCCCCCAATTTTTGGAAATAAGTTAAACGGGGAAAAAAAAGATTGGATGGGGTGCTAAGAAAAAAAGTGATTTACAACGCAGGGGTTAGAGTGATGAAGTATTTAACGAGCAACACAAGAAAACGGTGCCAAGAAAAACCTTCTTTTTACCCCAGTAAAGGGGGTGTGAATTGCACTTGTTTGGGGTCATTGTTGCATCGTTTACTTTTGGGAGTAGTGCTCGTTCTCTCTCTCTCTTCTCTCTCTCCTCTCTCTCTCTCTCCCCCTCTCTCTCTCTCTTCTCCTCTCTTCTCTCTCTCTCGTCCGTTTTACGTCAACTTGCTGCAACTCCTGGAATTGTCAGGCATAAGCCTTTTACAGAGACCCCCTTTAAAAATAAATGAATTTAAAAAGGGACCCCCGCACTCTTGTCGAAAAGGGGAGAGAGAGAGAGAGAGAGAGAGAAGAGGAGGAGGGAGGGAGGGGGGGGGAAGAGGGGGAGAGAAGGAGGAGGGGAGAGAGAGGGGAGAGGGGAAAAGAGAGAAGATCCCCCTTTTTTGTGATAAATCTTCCCCCCCCCCAAAAGAAACAACGGTGAACCCGGGCCCGCTGAACTTAATTTAAAAAAGATGAGGGGGGTTTTCACTTACAAATTTCTACAGATCGTTATAGGCCCACAGAGGCTGTGGCAAACAACAAACTGGGGAATACCTTTTTTCTTTCGGTGGATTTTTTGAAAAGAATGAAAAAAGTAAAGACTAAAGAAACT
>CM031603.1:97788791-97817785 GCA_018398815.1 Conus ventricosus | reverse complement strand
GCAGCACTCTCTAATGAAAATGTAACCAAATACACCCATCTCTATCCAAAAATGTAACACGCAGCACTCTCTAATGAAAATGTAACAAATATCCAATCTCTACCAAAAATGTAACAACGCAGCACTCTCTAATGAAAATGTAACGAGATGTACAGTGATCTTTACCAAAATGTAACAGTGCAGCCCTCTCTACTTAAATCTTAATACAATACAACAACCTCCACCAAAATGTGACAATGCAGCAACGTGAACGAAAAATGTTACAACTGTCAATTATTTCAATCAGATTGCAGCATTGTTAATTTTTTGTTACATTTTTGTCCAGGCTGCTGCATATTACATCTTTGTTACATTTTTTTCCAGGCTGCTGCATTATTACATCCTTGTTACATTTTGTCCAGGCTGCTGCATATTAACATCTTTGTTACGTTTTGTCCAGGCTGCTGCATTATTACGTCTTTGTTACGTTTTGTCCAGGCTGCTGCATTATTACATCCTTGTTACGTTTTGTCCAGGCTGCTGCATATTACATCTTTGTTACGTTTTGTCCAGGCTGCTGCATTATTACATCCTTGTTGCATTTTGTCCAGGCTGCTGCATATTACATCTTTGTTACGTTTTGTTCAGGCTGCTGCATTATTACATCTTTGTTACGTTTTGTCCAGGCTGCTGCATATTACATCTTTGTTACTTTTGTCCAGGCTGCTGCATTATTACATCCTTGTTACATTTTGTCCAGGCTGCTGCACTGTTACGTTTTCGTTGTATTTTCGTCTAGAATGCTGCATTGTTACATTTGTGTTACTTCTTCGGCTACACTGCAGCATTGTTACATTTCTGTTACATTTCCGTCTATAGTTGGCATTGCTAACTGTTGTTACATTTTCGTCCCAACTACGGCATTGTCACATTTTTGTCACATTTTCGTTCAGACGGCTGCATTGTTGTATTTCTGTTAGATTTTCGTCTTAATTATTGCTTTGCTAATTTTTGCTACATTTTCGTCCAAACTGCGGCACTGTTACACTTTAAGTAGAGATTGCTGCTTTGTTACATTTCAGGTTATATGTGTAAACACTGACATCCACTATTACAATTTTGCCGATCTGCTGCTTTGTTAAGATTTTGTTTTTAGTCATGGATAACTAATGAACCCAGAGGAATATTGAGACTTAAATCACATGCACATTTCCACGTCACCGGGTCCTGTAACACTGTTCAATTTCTTTCACAGGAAAACAGGAAAAAAGACGGGGTGGGCTTGTGGTGACAGCCACCTAACCGAAAATTACTGTAGTATCAACAGCCTGGGGCATCACAGATTCAATAGCCTGGGGCATCACAGATTCAATAGCCTGGGGCATCACAGATTCAATAGCCTGGGGCATCACAGACCCCAAACAATCAGAAACTTAACATACATCAGGCGAAAAGAAATTGTTATCAAAGTGGAAAGCAATAATTGTCCAAATGGACAGCAATAATTTTCCAAGTGGACACCAATAATTATCAAAGTGGACATCAATAATTCTCCAAGTAGATATCAATCATGATCCAAGTGGACAGCAATAATTATCCAAGTGGACAGCAATAATTATCCAAGTGGACAGCAATATAAACAGTAATAATTATCCAAGTGGACAGCAAAACGGAAACGACTGTTATTGACTGTACATTCAAGTGCTGCTGGAAACTTCTGAGGGATGGAAATAATGTCATTTATTTACCGCCAATGGCATTTGATTGCGGTCTCCATATTCCACTGGTTCAACAGTTCTCTAGCAGTAAAACCTGAAGAAAGCCTATGTCGTCCCCACTCCAGCATTGTCACATTCCAGTCGACTTTGCTGTATTGGTGGATTCACGTTGTGTCGGTAACGTACTCCTGCATTGTTACATTTAAGTGGACTTTGTGGTATTGGTGGATTCACGTTGTGTCGGTAACGTACTCCTGCACTGTTACATTTAAGTGGACTTTGCTGTATCGGTAGATGTACGTTGTGTGGACTTTGCTGTATTGGTGGGATTCACATTGTGTCGGTAACGTACTTAAACATTGTTACATTTAAGTGGACTTTGCTGTATTGGTGGATTCACGTTGTGTCGGTAACGTACTTAAACATTGTTACATTTAAGTGGACTTTGCTGTATATGTAGATGTACACTGTGTCGGTAACGTACTCCTGCATTGTTACATTTAAGTGGACTTTGCTGTATTGGTATGTGTACGTTGTGTCGGTAACGTACTCCTGCACTGTTACATTTAAGTGGACTTTGCTGTATTGGTAGATGTACGCTGTGTCGGTAACGTACTCAAGCATTGTCACATTTAAGTGGACTTTGCTGTACTGGTGGATTCACGTTGTGTCGGTAACGTACTCCTGCACTGTTACATTTAAGTGGACTTTGCTGTATTGGTAGATGTACGCTGTGTCGGTAACGTACTCAAGCATTGTCACATTTAAGTGGACTTTGCTGTACTGGTGGATTCACGTTGTGTCGGTAACGTACTCAAGCATTGTTACATTTAAGTGGACTTTGCTGTATTGGTAGATGTACGTTGTGTCGGTAACGTACTCCTGCACTGTTACATTTAAGTGGACTTTGCTGTATTGGTGGATGTACGTTGTGTCGGTAACGTACTCAAGCATTGTTACATTTAAGTGGACTTTGCTGTATTGGTAGATGTACGTTGTGTCGGTAACGTACTCCTGCATTGTCACATGTAAGTGGACTTTGCTGTATCGGTAGATGTACGTTGTGTCGGTAACGCACTCAAGCACTGTTACATTTAAGTGGACTTTGCTGTATTGGTAGATGTACGTTGTGTCGGTAACGTACTCCTGCATTGTCACATTTAAGTGGACTTTGCTGTATTGGTAGATGTACGTTGTGTCGGTAACGCACTCAAGCATTGTTACATTTAAGTGGACTTTGCAGTATTGGTAGATGTACGTTGTGTCGGTAACGTACTCAAGCATTGTTACATTTAAGTGGACTTTGCTGTATTGGTAGATGTACGTTGTGTCGGTAACGTACTCCTGCACTGTTACATTTAAGTGGACTTTGCTGTATTGGTGGATGTACGTTGTGTCGGTAACGTACTCAAGCATTGTTACATTTAAGTGGACTTTGCTGTATTGGTAGATGTACGTTGTGTCGGTAACGTACTCCTGCATTGTCACATGTAAGTGGACTTTGCTGTATCGGTAGATGTACGTTGTGTCGGTAACGCACTCAAGCACTGTTACATTTAAGTGGACTTTGCTGTATTGGTAGATGTACGTTGTGTCGGTAACGTACTCCTGCATTGTCACATTTAAGTGGACTTTGCTGTATTGGTAGATGTACGTTGTGTCGGTAACGCACTCAAGCATTGTTACATTTAAGTGGACTTTGCAGTATTGGTAGATGTACGTTGTGTCGGTAACGTACTCAAGCATTGTTACATTTAAGTGGACTTTGCTGTATTGGTAGATGTACGTTGTGTCGGTAACGTACTCAAGCATTGTTACATTTAAGTGGACTTTGCTGTATTGGTAGATGTACGTTGTGTCGGTAACGTACTCAAGCATTGTTACATTTAAGTGGACTTTGCTGTGTTGGTGGATTCACGTTGTGTCGGTAACCTACGTGTTAAGATCAAGCTCGCACTGAACAGCCATGAAGTTGACTGGATGGGAGCCAAACTGTGTGGAGCTGAAACTTGTTGTTCGGCGAGGAGAGGGGAGAGATGAAGGAGGAGGTAGGGGAAAGGGGTAGGAGTAACTGAAAGAACGAAAGAGGGGGGGGTGGGGGGGTCAGGGCGTGTCTGCCTCTGTCTTCGGTCAGCTGTCTTGAAAGGCCAGGCCAGTTCATGGACACCCTGACACTCTGGTTGCAGGGGTGAATTAAAAAAAAACATGGAGAGCACCTCAGTGCTTTTCCGAACTGCTCTGAAGTTCTTTTTCTTCTCTCCCCTACCCTCATTCCCTCACGGAACACCTCCGTGTTTTTTTTTAAATACTGGTGAGAACGAGACAAACTAAGATAGGGACAGACAAATACATAGAGACTGACACAGAAACACAGATATAGACAGACAGACAGACAGACAGACAGACAGACAGAAGATGATGTTTAGTGGTATCCCATTCGTCAAATATTGTCACGTGGTAAACTAGCAAATGCACCTTATATGAATTGTAAGAAGACATGTAAACGGTTAGGATGAGAAAGAAAATCATCCAATGTGTGCCACATCTCAAAATGGAGTAGAACCCTCCCAAATTTAAGATATTAGGTATATTGTTCACTGTTGATCTTGCTGACTGTACAGAGATAAAGCGCTGTGTGAAGACTCATCTGAATGAGCAGCAGCGCACTGCATCAGCAGATAAGACGTCGGAAGACCAAGGCCAGGATTTAAACCACAGTGCCAAGGAGGAATTTGCACAGGCCCTCGATGCCAGGCCCCTGAAACTCAACCTGCCACGAGCAAACGAAACTGAAGATTGGGAGAAACTGGATGCAAAAATCGTCCAAAGACTCGATGCACTGATAGGGAAAAGCACCCTTGAACACAAACTAGCCACATATGGGGACATTGTGTATGCCACATGTAGAGACGCCTATGGAGTAAAACTACCCAAAGAGAAAACACCTCCAAAGAAATCCAGACGCCAAGAAAAGATGGACAAGATCAGAGTCCAAAAGAACAACCTCAAGAAGCAAATGAAGACCGCACTGCCAGCTGAAAAACAAGGCTTGGAAAAACTGTGGGAAGACCTGAAAGAAAAACACAGCGCCCTCAGCAAAGCGGAATCTGCGAGAAAGAGGAAGAGCAAAAAGAAGAAGACACAAGAGCGCTTCTTCAGAGACCCCTTCCAGTTTGCCAGCACACTGAGCAGCCAAAATCTGGGACCCTAAGTGTGGACAAAGGAGTTCTTGAGCATCATCTGAGGAAAACATACTCTGACTCACAGAGCAAAGCACCACTCGACATTCAAGGTCTGGTGTGGCCAACCAACCCTGAGGAACAGTTCAATGGCAAGCCTCCAACGTTGCGGAAATCAAGAAGGTGGTCGACAAAGCCAGAGCCAAATCATCACCAGGGCCAAACGGAATACCTTACCAGCTTTACAAGAAATGTCCCAAGGTGCTGGAGTGGCTCCACAGGTTGCTGCGATCGGCTTGGAGAAACCAGAAGATCAGCGGCCAGTGGATGACGGCAGATGGTGTGTACATCCCCAAAGAGCAAAACGTAAGTGACATCAGCCAGTTCAGGCCAATATCCCTACTGAACGTCGAAGGGAAAATCTTCTTCTCTGTCATGGCAGCAAGGCTGACCAAGTACCTGATGGAAAACAAGTACTTGGATGTGTCAGTCCAGAAAGGTGGCATCCCAGGCGTGGCTGGCTGTGTAGAACACGCCACAATGATCTGGGACGCAATCCAAAAAGCAAAAACAGAAAAGAGAGACCTGACGTAGTGTGGCTTGATCTGGCAAACGCATATGGATCTGTGCCCCATGAGATGATACAGTTGGCTCTTGAGATGTACCATGTGCCAAAGAACATCCGCGACATGCTCAAGAAGTACTTCAATGGCTTCTCAATGCGGTTCTCTACCAAGGAGTACACAACAGATTGGATCAACTTGGAAGTGGGCATCGCAATGGCTGTGCAATTTCCCCAATACTGTTCGTGCTGGCAATGGAACTCATCTTGAAAGCAGCAACAAACAACGCGAGACAAACAGACCTTGGCGATGGATACAAGATGCCTCCTCTCAAGGCCTTCATGGATGACACTACAGTGATTTCATCCAGAGAAGACGAGACACGTCATGTGCTGGAGAGGCTGGACGACATAGTTGCCTCATCCAGAATGCAGTTCAAGCCAAAGAAATCACGGAGTCTCTCACTGAGGAAAGGAAAAGTGGCCGAATCTGTGGTCTTCAGTGTTGCCAACCAGGCCATTCCAACAGTCACAGAAGAACCAGTCAAGAGCCTTGGAAGATGGTATGATGATACGCTGAAAGACACACAAAGAGCAAAAGAAACCAAGCAGATGGCGGAAGAAGGCTTGGAGACCATTGACCAGTGTGGGCTCCCTGGCAAATACAAGGTCTGGTGTCTGCAGTTCATGCTGATACCAAAGCTCCTATGGCCTCTGATGATATACCACATCTGCACCAGCACAGTGGAGGCAATGGAAGCCAAAATCAACAAGTTCACAAGGAAATGACTTGGTGTCCCACCCTGTCTGACTGACATCGCGCTGTACTGTCGCCAAGCAAAGCTCAAACTACCACTGAAATCCATCCTGGAGGAATACAAAGCAGGAAAGATCAGACTTCAAAGCATGCTGGAAGACTCAGGAGACAAGGTGGTAGAAGCAATCAAGCCCCAGCTGAAGACAGGCAGAAAATGGAAAGTTCAAGAGGCGATGGATTCTGCAAAAGAAAGTCTCAAGATCAGAGAAATAACAGGACACACACAGACCAACAGACAAGGACTGGGGTGACCAAAACTGAATGGTGGTCAAAGGCCAAAGGAAAAGCCAAAAGAGACATGATGATTCAGGAGATGAGAAAAGAAGAAGACCAAAAAAGACTACAAAAAGCAGTCCAGCAGAGCCAGCAAGGGCAATGGACAACGGGGAGAATGCACTCCAAAGAAGTCTCACTTGGAATGACATTTGGCACATGGCCCCTCTCAGGATCAGCTTCATTCTCAGATCTGCATATGACCTTCTGCCCTCAAATGCAAACCTGGTGAAGTGGGGGAAAACAGACGATCCTGCATGCCCCCTCTGCCATGAAAAACAAACAGTGGAGCATGTTCTAAGCTCATGTAAAGTAGCCCTGGCTCAAGGAAGGTACACATGGAGGCACAACCAAGTGCTCAAAGAAATTGTACAAGTAGTCTGGGCCAGTACCAACACCACAAAAGGGAGAATCAGGACTCCAAAAGCACCCGCAACATTCTTCACGGGAGGAGGCAGCAAAACATGGCCAAGAACAACAGTGCCACTCGAAACATGCAGGCAGAGTCTGCTGGACGGGGCAGATGACTGGGAGTGCACTGCAGACCTCCCAGAATGGAAGAGTCACCCAGAAATCATCAGCAAGAGTGGCATGAGACCAGACATAGTAGTCCACTCTAAGTCAACCAAGCAGCTGATCATGATCGAGCTCACGGTGCCATATGAAAACAGAATGGAGGCAGCTCAAATCTACAAGACTGAAAAGTATGCTGATCTGGCAAACAGCCTGAGGAGAGAAGGCTATCAGGTCAAAGTCCTCACTGCAGAAATTGGAGCTAGGGGATTTGTAGGAACGTCTGCATACAGCCTCATGAAACAGCTCTCAGTTGCAGGGAAGGAAAAAACCAGAGCCCTGAAGCAATGGCAGAAGCGGCAGAGAGGTGTTCAAGCTGGATCTGGTCAAGGAGGAACAAAAGTGAACTTCATAAGGCTTAATTTCCCTACAAATATCAGGTGTCCCTGTGGCTCAGTGGTTAAAGCGCGAGTCATTAAGTGGAAAATGAGCATCTCCAGAGGGTCATGGGTTCGAATCCCAGCCATGGCTCGTCCCAAGATGGGAAACAAAAAAAAAGGGGCAGCAGAGGGACATCCGGAGTTATGAACCGGGTGTGGCCCAACCCCCCTAGAGTGTCAGGAGATAAGGGCCGAAACACTTGCTTGAAGGGGGCTGCTCTTCTGAGGACTCTCTGCTGCCACGCTCTCCACGAGTTTCTTTCTACTACACTCACAACTTTATGGAAGCGACACAGTTATGTGTAAGCAGCATTTCCAAAAGTAATATTCGAACACCCATTTTTAAGCTACGCAGCAATTATTATAAAGGCAAAGCTTCTTTTTATAAAAAAAGAAGAAAGAAAAAAAGAAAAAAAAATGGAAAGAAAGAAAGAAAGAAAGAAAGAAAGTAAAGCTTCTTGTTAGGACAACAAATTTTCAGTTAAGAATAATTCAACATCTAATAATTGTACAGCGCTTCATCTTTTGAATTCAGTTTAAAGGGGGTACAGGATTAGTTCAACACCATCATAGAAGATAGCACGACAGCGAAATCCAAAAGATGAAGGAAATTAAATTAGAATTGTTTCAGTTGAGACTGGTGCACAGAACACACAGATGTGGCACTGGCACGCATGATTGTCGGACCTGATCACAGATGACATTTCGCCACATTTCTATTCGCCACCTTCGGTCTGTGGAAGCAACCAAGACCGATAATATTTCTTTTAATGTGTCCATGTCCTTTCTAGAATAGACTGCTATAATTCTCTTCGCGCGGGCATCCCACTGCAGAAAATACTAAACAACGCCTATCGTGTAATTTTCCAAAGCTCAAAATTCGAACATGTGTCTCAGCTTCCTCCCTGTGTTTTCTGGCTCCCTTTCTCTGTGAGAACAGAGTGTAGACTCTTCACTTTGACATTTCCTGTCCTATAGGAAACAGCACCTGACTATATCTGAACTCCTAGACATCTATACTCCTCGCCAACTCCGCTCTTCTTCAGACACAAGACTCTTGAAAGTTCCCTCTTTCCGAACTATGAAGTACAATGAAAGATCTTATACCTGTCACGCTCCAGCAGTCTGGAACAATCTACCTGTCATTCTCAGACTCTGAATCTGTCTCTGTCTTGAAGTTTTACCTTAAAACTTCTCATATTAAAAGAATTTGACCACATATCTGTCAAGACTATTCGATTGTTGCTCTCCGATTTATGTTAGTTTGAGTTGTCTGGTGTGTGCACTAGAGTGTGTGTGTGTGTGTGTGTGTGTGTGTGTGTTGTGTGTGTGTGTGTGTGTGTGTGTGTGTGTGTACGTGCGTGCGTGCGTGTGTGCGTGTGTGTGTGTGTGTGTGTGTGTGTGTGTGTGTGTGTGTGTGTGTGTGTGTGTGTGTGTGTGTGTGTGCGTAAGTGCGTGTGTTTGCGTGCGTGCGTGCGTGTGTGTGTGTGTGTATGTGTGTGTGTGTGTGTGTGTGTGTGTGTGTGTGTGTGCGTGCGTGCGTGCGTGCGTGCGTGCGTGCGTGCGTGCGTGCGTGTTTGTGTGTGTGTGTGTCTGTGTGTGTGTGTGTGCGTGCGTGCGTGCGTGCGTGCGTGCGTGCGTGCGTGCGTGCGTGCGTGTGTGTGTGCGTGTGTGTGTGTGTGTGTGTGTGTGTGTGTGTGTGTGTGTGGTGTGTGAGGAGTGGGAAGATGCAATAAAGGCAGCGTTTCTGGGTTGAGTTGTACTTTGCTTTAATTATGTTTTCATTTGTCTGCAAGTATTTGTACTAATCTCCTGGAATGGTTGTTTCTGTTTTGTTTATTCTGGTATACGTTTTTGAAAAGTCACTTGTTTTGATTATTTATAATTTTCCTTACTTTTGAAAACACGTTGAGCAGGGTTCTGGATGTATGCGTAGAACACTGTTCATCACTATGACATTGTGCCGATGCTAAGAGGACACCAGAGATGTATGTGCTGAACATTGTTCATTACTACGACATTGAGACGAGGCTAAGACGACACCAGAGATGAATGTGCTGAACATTGTTCATTAATATGACATTGTGCCGAGGCTAAGAGGACACCAGAGATGTATGTGCTGAACATTGTTCATTAATATGACATTGTGCCGAGGCTAAGAGGACACCAGAGATGTATGTGCTGAACATTGTTCATTACTGTGACACTGTGCCGGGGCTAAGAGGACACCGCGAACCCCATGTTTTAGGGACGTGGCCACGTTCATACGGTCTGGAAAATGCTCGAGCAGGAGATCGTGAAACGTGTCACAACTTACCTGACTTCTCTTTCAACAACAATAGAATGTCTGGAAATGATACTTTAAATAAGTCTAAATAAAATTCTAGACTTGATTGGCCTACTATGACAATTCTTTGTTAAATAGGAGATGAAATTCCTCACTTAAATGTGTTCAAAAACAAATTGAAAGCAGGTTAGAAAAGGAAAATCACTTTGCTTTTTTGTAGACTTAATTTACCTACTATGACAATACTTTGCAAATAAAAGAAAAAAATTCCTCACTTAGATGTGTTCAAAAACATATTGAAAAGCAGGTAAGAAAAGGAAAAACACTTTGCTTTTTTGTAGACTTAATTTACCTGCTATGACAATTCTTTGCTAAATAAGAGGAAAAAACTCCTCACTTAGATGTGTTCAAAAACATATTGAAAAGCAGGCAAGAAAAGGAAAAACACTTTGCTTTTTTGTAGACTTAATTTACCTACTATGACAATTCTTTGCTAAATAAGAGGGAAAAAAACTCCTCACTTAGATGTGTTCAGAAACATATAGAAAAGCAGGCAAGAAAAGGAAAAACACTTTGCTTTTTTGAGACTTAATTTACCTACTATGACAATTCTTTGCTAAATAAGAGAAGAAATTCCTGACTTAAATGTGTTCAAAAACATATTGAAAAGCAGGTAAGAAAAGGAAAAACACTTTGCTTTTTGTAGACTTAATTTACCTACTATGACAATTCTTTGCTAAATAAGAGAAGAAATTCCTCACTTAGATGTGTTCTAAAACATATTGAAAAGCAGGTAAGAAAAGCAAAACACTTTGCTTTTGTAAACCTAAGATCTCTTCCATTCCACAGACATTGGCGTTATCATAAAAGGTTTATCAAACTGACGAAAATTAAATGAATAACTCGTACTCATTAACTAAAGCCCATGCAATAGCAGAACATATACAATAATCTCTATATATTGATGTATCAATTCATGGACAAATGATGTGTGCACACCTGGCATTAACTAGAATAACCGAACTGAAGGCTGTTTCCATCTATGAACTTTGAAACCCAATAAATACTGGTCCAGCGCCTTTGATGGAAAAGAGGGAAAGAGAGGTGGGGGAGGATGGGAGTGGGGAGGTGGCGGAGAGTAAGAGAAGTACATCCAGAGAGAGAGGAAAGGGGGGTTTAAAAACAGCGTCAGAGAGACACAGAGACAGACAGAGGAGAAATGAAAAGAGGAAAGGAAAGAACATATACTGAGAGGCAATGAAAACGCAATCCCCATTTCGTCCCCGAAAAATGTCACCTCAGCCAAAATAATGTGAATTATGCACGAGGCATGCAACCTAGCACGCGTATGTTGTATTGCGACGATCTGTATTGACAGGCACAGTTGGGTTCATGACGTCATGAGTAAACCACTCCAACACATCTTTTACTGATAACTGCAAAACACGTGCAACACAGGCATACCGTGATTGCATGCAAACAGCCCATGACTGTCCCCTATAAAAACACACATTGGCGTTTTACTGACACTCGTACGCACCATGCCGCGGTTAACTACAGACCAGAGAAATCAAGCCATTGGCATGCTGAGGGCAGGCACTGCTCACATCAGGGCCGCACAACATTTCAATGTACACCCATCAACCATAACCCGTCTTGCGACTCGGCACCAAAACACTGGAAGTGTAAACGACCGTCCACGCCCAGGCGTCCAACGTGTGACGACGGCACGACAGGACCGCTACATTGTCACGCAGCACCTCCGGAATCGTTTCCAGCCAGCTGCACAAACAGCCCGCAACACTATTGGGACTAGAGAAAGACCAATCAGCAGCCGTACCGTGCGTCGGCGTCTGGCAGCAGCAGGGCTACGGGCACGTCGACCATACCAAGGTCAGATCTTAACCCATCGCCATCGACTAGCACGCCAGCGATGGGCTGCCGCAGGTGGCTTTCTGGGGAACAGGGTTTGGGGGAATGTTGTTTTTTTCGGATGAATCCCGGTTCAATGTCTCTTTCCCGGATGGCCGTGATCGTGTGTATCGACGTCAGGGTGAACGTTTTGCGCAACCCTGTGTCATTGAGCAAGATCGTTATGGAGGTAGAGGGGTAATGGTCTGGGGTGCCATAAATGCTTAATTTCGATCGGAGCTTGTGTTTGTGCCAGGCAACTTGACGGCAAGGCGTTATATTGACACTGTTCTTGAGCCAGTTCTTCTTCCTCTCTGGAGACAGCATAGTGGCAACAGACTAGTGTTTCAGCAGGACAATGCTCGACCCCACACAGCCGTTCTCATACGAAATTTCCTTCAGGACAGCAATGTGGATGTCATGCAGTGGCCCTCCGTGTCCCCAGACATGAATCCCATTGAACATTTGTGGGACGAACTTGGACGACGTGTGCAAGGTCAGCAGAATCCCCCAACTACCGTTGCTGAGCTCACGCAAGCATTGCAGCATCACTGGAACGTGATACCGATCCGTATCATCCGTCGTTTGTGCGCTTCAATGCCCCGACGTTTGCAAGCTTGTGTTCGTGCTCAAGTGGGGCACACCAGATATTGACAGTGTATTCCTTCTGTCGCGCCTAAATGGGCTTCACTTCAGGCGAATGTGCACCTGTTATAGGCAAACTAATGTACAGTGGTCGCACTTTTGTCACACGTATTTGCTTTGATGTGTGTTTCTTTCATTTCAATAAAATTGTCAGTTGACAATGGAATTGCGTTTTCTTTGCCTCTCAGTATACATAAGAAGGAAACTGAGACTAAATGAAAAGTGGTTAAAGAGACAACAGATGAAACAAAGAAAGGAGAAAATGGAGAAAGAGAAACGTTACAGTTTCCATCTCAGACTCAAAGATCTTCGCACAGATGTGCACAAGGGCATCGCACAGATATGTACACGCACGCACGCACCAACGCTCGCTCGCTCGCGCTCTCTCTCTCTCTCTCTCTCTCTCTCTCTCTCCTCTCCATCTCTCTCTCTCTCTCTCTCTCTCTTCTCCTTCTGGGGGTGAAAGGCAAGATAGCGTGAATGACAGAGTGCTGTATATTGATCATTGTGCAGATGACAAACCGCGTGATGTTTCCTTCTCTTCTTTATTTTTCCCCATTGGAATGTAAATGATCTCTTGTCTAAATTAAATGAAAAATAATTTTTTTCCCTTCTTGTCAGAATTCGATTTCATTCGTCTTGTCGAGAGATCCCGCTCCAAAAGTTCCTGTTTGCAGGTGACGGTATCTGTCCTTAACCAGCAGTTCAGTGTACAGAGCAAGGAAGACGGTCAGTCAGAGTAGCACGCCTCATTGAACTCCGCTTACACCTTACTTTCACCAAACTAAGACAGATTACTCACAATGCTCTTGTGTTTTGTATTGACAGGATTCGTTTCACAGTGGGCGACAGCAGACGGAAACGGAAACAAGAGCAGACAAGGAACTAGGGCGCCGCAAAACAAAACAACAACAACAAAAATAGTCAGGTGCAAACAAAAAACAAACCAAACGCAATGCATTTTGACTTATTTGGATATCTTGACGCTAGATAAACAACATTGCAGATAATAAACACGAAGGACAAACATTCACCTATCTATTCCAACGGGAGCAAAAAGGCTGGTGCTGTGTTGTGCTGTACTCCACTATGCTGTGTTGTGTTGTACTGCACTGTGCTGTGTTGTGTTGTGCTGTACTGCACTGTGCTGTGTTGTGCTGTACTGTGTTGTGCTTTGCTGCACTGTGCTGTGCTGTGTTGTGCTGTGCTGCACTGTGCTGTGCTGTGTTGTGCTGTACTGCACTGTGCTGTGTTGTGCTGTACTGCACTGTGCTGTGTTGTGCTGTGCTGTGTTGTGCTTTGCTGCACTGTGCTGTGCTGTGTTGTGCTGTACTGCACTGTGCTGTGTTGTGTTGTACTGCACTGTGCTGTGTTGTGCTGTACTGCACTGTGCTGTGCTGTGTTGTGCTGTAGTGCACTGTGCTGTGCTGTGTTGTGCTGTAGTGCACTGTGCTGTGCTGTGTTGTGCTGTAGTGCACTGTGCTGTACTGTGTTGTGCTGTACTGCACTGTGCTGTGCTGTGCTGTGTTATGCTGTGCTCCACTGTGCTGTGTTGTGCTGTGCTGTGCTGTGCTGTGCTGTGCTGCGCTGTGCTGTGTTGTGCTGTGCTGTGCTGTACTGCGCTGTGTTGTGCTGTGCTGTGCTGTGCTGTGCTGTGCAGTGCTGTGCTGTGCTGTGCTGTACTGCACTGTGCTGTGCTGTGTTGTGTTGTACTGCACTGTGTTGTGCTGTGTTGTGTTGTACTGCACTGTGTTGTGCTGTGTTGTGTTGTACTGCACTGTGCTGTGCTGTGTTGTGTTGTACTGCACTGTGTTGTGCTGTACTGCACTGTGCTTGTTTGAGCTGTACTGTGCTGTGCTGTGTTGTGCTGTACTGCACTGTGTTGTGCTGTGTTGTGTTGTACTGCACTGTGTTGTGCTGTACTGCACTGTGTTGTGCTGTGTTGTGCTGTACTGCACTGTGCTTGTTTGAGCTGTACTGTGCTGTGCTGTGTTGTGCTGTGTCATGGTGTGCTGTGTTGTACTGTACTGCACTGTGCTGTGCTGTGTTGTGCTGTAGTGCACTGTGCTGTACTGTGCTGTGCTGTGTTGTGCTGTACTGCACTGTGCTGTATTGTGCTGTGCTGTGTTGTGCTGTGCTGCACTGTGTTCTATTGTGCTGTGCTGTGCTGTGTTGTGCTGTGGTGCACTGTGTTCTATTGTGCTGTGCTGTGGTGTGTTGTGTTGTATTGTACTGCACTGTGCTGTATTGTGCGTTGCTGTGTTGTGCTGTGCTGTACTGTGTTCTATTGTGCTGTGCTGTGGTGTGTTTGTTGTACTGTACTGCACTGTGCTGTATTGTGCTGTGCTGTGTTGTGCTGTGCTGCACTGTGTTCTATTGTGCTGTGCTGTGCTGTGTTGTGTTGTACTGTACTGCACTGTGCTGTATTGTGCTGTGCTGTGTTGTGCTGTGCTGCACTGTGTTCTATTGTGCTGTGCTGTGCTGTGTTGTGTTGTACTGTACTGCACTGTGCGGTATTGTGCTGTGCTGTGTTGTGCTGTGCTCCACTGTGTTCTATTGTGCTGTGCTGTGCTGTGTTGTGTTGTACTGTACTGTACTGTACTGTGCTGTGTTGTGCTGTATTGTCTTGAACTGCATTGTGGTGTATTGTTTTAAACTGTGTTGTGCTGTATGTGCTGTTTTGTGCTGTATTGTGCAGCGCTGTATTGTGCTGTACTGCACTGTGCTGTGTTGTGCTGTATTGTGCTGTGCTGTGCTGTGCTGTACTGTGTTGTGCTGTATTGTGCAGTGCTGTATTGTGATGTTCTGCACTGTGATGTATTATGCTGTGCTGTGCTGTGTTGTGCTGCATTGTGCTGTGCTGTACTGCACTGTGCTGCATTGTGCTGTGCTGTGTTGTGCTGCATTGTGCTGTGCTGTACTGCACTGTGCTGCATTGTGCTGTATTGTGCTGTGCTGTATTGTGCTGTGCTGTATTGTGTTGTGCTGTGCTGCATTGTGCTGTGCTGTATTGTCCTGTGCTGCATTGTGTTCTATTGTGCTGTGCTGTGTTGTGCTGTATTGTGCTGTGCTGTATTGTGCTGTACTGCACTGTGCTGTATTGTGCTGTGCTGTGTTGTGCTGTACTGTGATGTATTGCACTGTGCTGTATTGTGGTGTGCTGTGGTGTGCTGTATTGTGCTGTGCTGTACTGTGCTGTGCTATATTGTGCTGTGCTATACTGTGCTGTATTGTGCTGTGCTGTGCTGTATTGTGCTGTGGTGTTCTGTGCTATGCTGAATTGTGCTGTGCTATACTGTGCTGCGCTGTGCTGTGCTGTGCTGTGCTGTATTGTGCTGTGCTGTGTTGTGCTGTATTGTGCTGTGTTGTGCTGTGCTGTATTGTGCTGTGCTATACTGTGCTGGGCTGTATTGTGCTGTGCTGTGCTGTATTGTGCTGTGCTGTGCTGTATTGTGCTGTGCTATACTGTGCTGTGTTATGCTGTGCTGTGCTGTATTGTGCTGTGCTATACTGTGCTGTGCTGTGCTGTATTGTGCTGTGCTGTGCTGTGTTGCATTGTGCTGTGCTGTGCTGTATTGTGCTGTGCTATACTCTGCTGTGTTATGCTGTTCTGTGCTGTATTGTGCTGTGCTATACTGTGCTGTGCTGTGCTGCGCTGTATTGTGCTGTGCTATACTGTGCTGTGTTATGCTGTTCTGTGCTGTATTGTGCTGTGCTATACTGTGCTGTGTTATGCTGTGCTGTGCTGTATTGTGCTGTGCTATACTGTGCTGTGTTATGCTGTGCTGTGCTGTATTGTGCTGTGCTATACTGTGCTGTGCCGTGCTGTGCTGTATTGTGCTGTGCTATACTGTGCTGTGTTATGCTGTGCTGTGCTGTATTGTGCTGTGCTATACTGTGCTGTGCTGTGCTGTGCTGTATTGTGCTGTGCTGTATTGTGCTGTGCTATACTGTGCTGTGTTATGCTGTTCTGTGCTGTATTGTGCTGTTCTATACTGTGCTGTGCTGTATTGTGCTGTGCTATACTGTGCTGTGCTATACTGTGCTGTGCTATACTGTGCTGTGCTATACTGCGCTGTGTTGTATTGTGCTGTGCTTTGCTATACTGTGCTGTATTGTGCTGTGCTGTGTTTTGCTATACTGTGCTGTATTGTGCTGTGCTGTGTTTTGCTATACTGTGCTGTATTGTGCTGTGCTGTGCTGCGTTGTACTATACTGTGCTGTATTGTGCTGTGTTGTGCTATACTGTGCTGCGCTGTGCTGTGTTGTGCTACATTGTGCTGTGTTGTGCTATGCTGTGCTTGCTGTGTTGTGCTATACTGTGCTGTGTTGTGCTATACTGTGCTGTGTTGTGCCATACTGTGCTGTATTCTGCTGTGCTGTGTTGTGCTATACTGTGCTGTGTTGTGCCATACTGTGCTGTATTCTGCTGTGCTGTGTTGTGCTATACTGTGCTTGCTGTTGTGTGCTATACTGCGCTTGCTGTGTTGTGCTATACTGTGTTGTGTTGTGCTATACTGTGTTGTATTGTTCTGTGCTGTGTTGTGCTATGCTGTGCTTGCTGTGTTGTGGTATACTGTGCTGTGTTGTGCTATACTGTGTTGTATTGTTCTGTGCTGTTGTGCTATACTGTGTTGTATTGTTCTGTGCTGTGCTGTGTTGTGCTATGCTGTGCTTGCTGTGTTGTGGTATACTGTGCTGTGTTGTGCTATACTGTGTTGTATTGTTCTGTGCTGTGCTGTGTTGTGCTATACTGTGTTGCATTGTTCTGTGCTGTGTTGTGCTTTACTGTGTTGTGTTGTGCTATACTGTGTTGCATTGTTCTGTGCTGTGTTGTGCTTTACTGTGTTGTGTTGTGTTATACTGTGTTGCATTGTTCTGTGCTGTGTTGTGCTATACTGTGTTGTGTTGTGCTATACTGTGTTGTATTGTTCTGTGCTGTGTTGTGCAATACTGTGTTGTATTGTTCTGTGCTGTGTTGTGCAATACTGTGTTGTATTGTTCTGTGCTGTGCCGTGTTGTGCTATACTGTGCTGTATTGTGCTGTGCTGTGCTGTATTGTTGCGCTATACTGAGCTATATTGTGCTGTGCTGTGTTGTGCTATACTGTGCTGTGCTGTCTTGTGCTGTGCTGTGCTGTGTTGTGCTATACTGTGCTGGATTGTGCTGTGCTGTATTTTGCTATACAGTGCTGTATTGTACTGTACTGTGTTGTGCTATACAGTGCTGTATTGTGCTGTGCTCTGCTGTTGTGTTCTGCTGCATTGTGCTGTATTGTGCTATACAGTGCTGTATTGTTCTGTGCTGTGTTGTGCTATACAGTGCTGTCTTTTGCTGTGCTCTGCTGTGTTGTGTTGTGCTGTGTTGTGCTGTACAGTGCTGTATTGTGCTGTGCTGTGTTGTGCTGTGCTGTATTGTGCTATACAGTGCTGTATTGTGCAGTGCTGTATTGTGCTGTGCTTTGCTGTGTTGTGCTGTATTGTGCTGTGTTGTGCTAGACTGTGCTGGATTGTGCTGTGCTGTATTGTGCTATGCAGTGCTGTATTGTGCTGTGTTGTGTTGTGCTATACAGTGCTGTATTGTGCTGTGCTCTGCTGTGTTGTGTTGTACTGTATTGTGCTGTATTGTGCTATACAGTGCTGTATTGTGCTGTATTGTGCTATACAGTGCTGTATTGTGCTGTGCTCTGCTGTGTTGTGTTGTGCTGTATTGTGCTGTATTGTGCTGTACAGTGCTGTATTGTGCTGTGCTCTGCTGTGTTGGGTTGTGCTGTATTGTGCTGTGCTGTGTTGTGCTATACTGTGCTGTATTGTGCTGTTCTCTGCTGTGTTGTGCTGTGCTGCACTGTGCTGTGTGGTGCTGTGCGGTGTTGTGCGGTGCTGTGCTGTGCCGTGCTGTGCTGTGCTGTGTTGTGTGGACTCTTGTCCCAACAGATGTCCCTATGGCCACATCGGGCTGATCTTCTCAGGGGACAGGGCGTTGGCTCAGCACGCCTCCCTCCCTCGCCGCCCCTCCCCCCACCTCCCTCTCTGTGTTTCTTTGTATTTTCTGTCTATACATGTTTGTGTATCATGTCTCCCAGTGGACTGTCCTACACGATCCTGTTGAAAACAATTTCTGTAAGATCCCTGTGAAAAAAGTGCTACACGATCTTCAGGGGACTGTCTTACACGATCCTGTTATAAACAATTTCTGTAAGATCCCTATGAAAAACGTGCTACACGATCTTCAGGGGACTGTCCTACAGGATCCTGTTAAAAACAATTTCTGTAAGATCCCTGTGAAAAAAGTGCTACACGATCTTCAGGGGACTGTCCTACAGGATCCTGTTATAAACAATTTCTGTAAGATCCCTGTGAAAAAAGTGCTACACGATCTTCAGGGGACTGTCCTACACGATCCTGTTATAAACAATTTCTGTAAGATCCCTATGAAAAAAGTGCTACACGATCTTCAGGGGACTGTCCTACAGGATCCTGTTAAAAACAATTTCTGTAATATCCCTGTGAAAAAAGTGCCACGTGATCTGGGTGAAAACCAATTCAATGCCACTGGATCTGTCACGGGTGCTAAGCGCAAACTCCTGACAGGATCTCTGGTGAAAACAAATTCAATACCACTGGATCTGGGGCCGGAACAGCTCAGTGGTTGAGCACCACACTCGTAATCTTGGTGATCCTGGGGTTGCGGGTTCCAATCTCTGCCGGGCCGTTTCGGTACAGGGTGATTTTCCCTCGGAGTTAACATTGGGTTTGACTCCACTTCCCAAATAGTCCATCGAATGAGACTATCGAGGTTCCGTTTGTGAACGCACGCATAACATCTTGCACACATGTAAAATCCTATCACCAACTTTCGGAAGAGAAGGCCAGTTTGGCCGTTGGTATGGATGACACTTTACACCCTGCGTAAGAAATGGAGAGAATAAAGAAAGCAAGGAAATTGAGTGAACAATATAGAACGATATGGACTGGACGACACAGGAAACGACTGAATGAAGCGCTGGCTGGTAGCTCTTCAGTCGGCACTACCCAGGTAGGCAGCCCGCTGTGTAAACGAGTGTGGATTGTAAAGCGCTTAGAGCTTGGTCTCTAGCCGAGAATAGGCACTATATAGGTATTCACTATAACAATGATAATAATCTGTCACGGGTGCTAAGCGCGAACTTCACACAGGATCTCGGTTTCTCTCCACGAAAGACTAGCACTCACATCACAGCTTCTGGGGTGGTGGAAAGGGGAATGGGGAAGGGAGGGGGGGGGGGACGTTAGATTCCAACTAAAAACCCGGAAATTTCCGTAGATCCCGTTTTGTTAGGATTGAGGTTTTTTTCTCGAGAACGAGGCGGATATTTCACACACACACACACACACACACACACACACACACACACACACACACACACACACACACGCACACACAATCTCAACTTTGGTTTACCCTCATTCCAGCCCCTTTCCTCACTCCAGCCTCCTCCTTCCCTCTCCCCCCACCCTGCCGGTCATTCAGCCCTAATAACTTCCCTAGTCGGCTGCTTCATAAACGGCAGGCTTCCCATTCCCGCGGCTCCCTCCCCCCTACTCCCTCTTCGTCCCCCACACCTCTTCTCTCGCCGCCAGTCTCCCTTCACTCTCATGCTGTTGCCCTGCCCCCCCCCCCCCCCCCCCCCCCTCTCTTCCCCAGCTGCCGCCCCGTCCCCTTTCCTCTTCCCTCCCCCTGGACCTTTCCCCGATTCCGAACGTGAGAAAATATTCTTTCATGCATTGGTCAGAGGCCTTCATCAACTGAAGATATTTTCTCTCTCTCTCTCTCTCTCTCTCTCTCTCTCTCTCTCTCTCTCTCTCTCTCTCTCTCTCTCTCTCTCTTCAAAACAGCATGCTTTAAAATCTGTGCTGACAGTTTTTCAGACCTCTGAAAACAGATCTGAAGACAAGAGACGAAATACAATCAGCCACGTTGAAGAGTTTGATATGTGGTACGTCACCTCTCCCTCCCTAGACGAAATACAATCAGCCACGTTGAAGAGTTTGATATGTGGTACGTCACCTCTCCCTCCCTAGACGAAATACAATCAGCCACGTTGAAGAGTTTGATATCTGGTACGTCACCTCTCCCTCCCTAGACGAAATACAATCAGCCACGTTGAAGAGTTTGATATGTGGTACGTCACCTCTCCCTCCCTACGGCTTCTACAACACCTAGCTGTCAGAAGGAAGGCAGCGTGTTGGTGACGTTGTGTTCAGCGGGCAGTTGGTCACATGGGGGACACTGGCAGGCCTTCCATTGACGATCACATGACGTCATCACACCATGGGGATTTTGCAGACAAATCAGATGACTCCGTGAGTGTGCCCGCGCGCCCGTGTGTGTGTGTGTGTGTGTGTGTGTGTGCGTGTGTGTGTGTGTGTGTGTGTGTGTGTGTGTGTGTGTGTGTTGTGTGTGTGTGTGTGTGTGTGTGTCTGTGTCTTGTGTCTGTGTCTTGTGTCTGTGTCGTGTCGTGTCGTGTCGTGTCGTGTCATGTCGTGTCGTGGTGTCGTGGTGTCGTGTGTTGTGTTGTGTTGTGTTGTGTTGTGTTGTGTTGTGTTGTGTTGTGTTGTGTTGTGTGGTGGTGTGGTGTGTGGTGGTGTGTTGTGGTGTGGTGTGGTGTGGTGTGGTGTGGTGTGGTGTGGTGTGGTGTGGTGTGGTGTGGTGTGGTGTGGTGTGGTGTGGTGTGGTGTGGTGTGTGTGTGTGTTCTTTGTTGCACAATCTGCCATGTTCCAGTGCCTCATGCAGCGTGTTGTAGGGCACTGACAGACACAGCGTGTTGTAGGGTACTGACAGACACAGCGTGTTGTAGGGTACTGACAGACACAGCGTGTTGTAGGGTACTGACAGACACAGCGTGTTGTAGGGTACTGACAGACACAGCGTGTTGTAGGGTACTGACAGACACAGCGTGTTGTAGGGTACTGACAGACACAGCGTGTTGTAGGGTACTGACAGACACAGCGTGTTGTAGGGTACTGACAGACACAGCCAAAGGGCTGAGAGTCTTCCTGCCCTGTGGCTGGCTGAATGGCACATGGGGTGAGAGTCTTCCTGCCCTGTGGCTGGCTGAATGGCACATGGGTGAGAGTCTTCCTGCCCTGTGGCTGGCTGAATGGCACATGGGCTGAGAGTCTTCCTGCCCTGTGGCTGGCTGAATGGCACATGGGCTGAGAGTCTTCCTGCCCTGTGGCTGGCTGAATGGCACATGGGGTGAGAGTCTTCCTGCACTGTGGCTGGCTGAATGGCACATGGGGTGAGAGTCTTCCTGCCCTGTGGCTGGCTGAATGGCACATGGGGTGAGAGTCTTCCTGCCCTGTGGCTGGCTGATAGGCACATGGGCTGAGAGTCTTCCTGCCCTGTGGCTGGCTAAATGGCACATGGGCTGAGAGTCTTCCTGCACTGTGGCTGGCTGAATGGCACATGGGGTGAGAGTCTTCCTGCCCTGTGGCTGGCTGAATGGCACATGGGGTGAGAGTCTTCCTGCACTGTGGCTGGCTGAATGGCACATGGGGTGAGAGTCTTCCTGCACTGTGGCTGGCTGAATGGCACATGGGGTGAGAGTCTTCCTGCACTGTGGCTGGCTGAATGGCACATGGGTGAGAGTCTTCCTGCCCTGTGGCTGGCTGAATGGCACATGGGTGAGAGTCTTCCTGCACTGTGGCTGGCTGAATGGCACATGGGGTGAGAGTCTTCCTGCCCTGTGGCTGGCTGAATGGCACATGGGGTGAGAGTCTTCCTGCCCTGTGGCTGGCTGAATGGCACATGGGGTGAGAGTCTTTCTGCCCTGTGGCTGGCTGAATGGCACATGGGGTGAGAGTCTTCCTGCACTGTGGCTGGCTGAATGGCACATGGGGTGAGAGTCTTCCTGCCCTGTGGTGGGCTGAATGGCACATGGGCTGAGCGTCTTCCTGCCCTGTGGTGGGCTGAATGGCACATTGGGTGAGAGTCTTCCTGCCCTGTGGTGGGCTGAATGGCACGTGCAGGCAAAAGTTGTTGTGTGAAGCGAATGTTGTAGCATATAGTGACGAAGCGGAGTAAACATGTAGCAAACATGGGTAAAACGGGGACATGGAGGAGAAATGTGTTGCAGAAAGTAGTAACTTGTGACACAAAGTAGTCATGTGTAGCTACATGAAGTAAAATAGGACAAACAGTAGAAATATTTGGCAAGAGATAATGAAATGTGACAATGTGCAGCAAAATATAATAAAACAAAGCAAAAGACAACAAAGATAACACAAAATAACAAAGTGTTACAAAAAATACCGACACGCGATCAAAAGTAGTAAAATGTTAACGAAATAATTTGAAGATTCAGTTCAAATGGGGGGGGGGGGGGGGGGGGGGGAAGTGGCAAATTAGTCAAAAATACAAAAGTAGGAAATGAAGGAAAAAATGTATTGCAGCAATAAAAAAAAAGTCGTAGAATGCAACGGTAGCCACATGTAGCATGACAGCAGCCCAGTGAGGTCCACATGTAGCAAGACAGCAGCCCAATGTAGTCCACATGTAGCAAGACAGCAGCCCAGTGTAGTCCACATGTAGCAAGACAGCAGCCCAGTGTAGTCCACATGTAGCAAGACAGCAGCCCAGAGTAGTCCACATGTAGCAAGACAGCAGCCAGTGTAGTCCACATGTAGCAAGACAGCAGCCCAATGTAGTCCACATGTAGCAAGACAGCAGCCCAATGTAGTCCACATGTAGCAAGACAGCAGCCCAATGTAGTCCACATGTAGCAAGACAGCAGCCCAGTGAAGTCCACATGTAGCAAGACAGCAGCCCAGAGTAGTCCACATGTAGCAAGACAGCAGCCCAATGTAGTCCACATGTAGCAAGACAGCAGCCCAGTGAAGTCCACATGTAGCAAGACAGCAGCCCAGAGTAGTCCACATGTAGCAAGACAGCAGCCCAATGTAGTCCACATGTAGCAAGACAGCAGCCCAGAGTAGTCCACATGTAGCAAGACAGCAGCCCAGAGTAGTCCACATGTAGCAAGACAGCAGCCCAATGAAATCCACATGTAGCAAGACAGCAGCCCAATGTAGTCCACATGTAGCAAGACAGCAGCCCAATGTAGTCCACATGTAGCAAGACAGCAGCCCAGTGTAGTCCATATGTAGCAAGACAGCAGCCCAGTGTAGTCCATATGTTACAAGACAGCAGCCCAGTGAAGTCCACATGTAACAAGACAGCAGCCCAATGTAGTCCACATGTAGCAAGACAGCAGCCCAGTGTAGTCCATATGTAGCAAGACAGCAGCCCAGTGTAGTCCATATGTAACAAGACAGCAGCCCAGTGAAGTCCACATGTAACAAGACAGCAGCCCAGAGTAGTCCACATGTAGCAAGACAGCAGCCCAATGTAGTCCACATGTAGCAAGACAGCAGCCCAATGTAGTCCATATGTAGCAAGACAGCAGCCCAATGTAGTCCATATGTAGCAAGACAGCAGCCCAGTGAAGTCCATATGTAACAAGACAGCAGCCCAATGAAATCCACATGTAGCAAGACAGCAGCCCAATGTAGTCCACATGTAACAAGACAGCAGCCCAATGTAGTCCATATGTAACAAGACAGCAGCCCAGTGTAGTCCACATGTAGCAAGACAGCAGCCCAGAGTAGTCCACATGTAACAAGACAGCAGCCCAGTGAAGTCCACATGTAACAAGACAGCAGCCCAGAGTAGTCCACATGTAGCAAGACAGCAGCCCAATGTAGTCCACATGTAGCAAGACAGCAGCCCAATGTAGTCCATATGTAGCAAGACAGCAGCCCAATGTAGTCCATATGTAGCAAGACAGCAGCCCAGTGAAGTCCATATGTAACAAGACAGCAGCCAATGAAATCCACATGTAGCAAGACAGCAGCCCAATGTAGTCCACATGTAACAAGACAGCAGCCCAATGTAGTCCATATGTAACAAGACAGCAGCCCAATGTAGTCCACCGTGGGCCAAAGTGGCGCTGAGTGAGAGAACCACTGATCGCGTTTAGCTCTGCCCTGTGAAGACTCACAGTGGGGAGGGGGGGGGGGGTACACAGCACTGCTTTCCCACAGCCTGCGTCCTCACCTTCACCCGCTGGGGACACCCTCATTACCGTCTGACAGGCACGTGCTAATCAGTAATTTAAATTATTGCCTCATTAAGCTGATCTGGCGCCAGAAACCCTTGTTTTAGCGCAGAGTGTCGCCATCTCGTCTCTCTCTGTCTTGATCGCGTCCTTTGAGTGACAAACATGGTAAACAGGAAACTTTCGTCACATTAATCCGTGGCACAGGAAATAAAGCTTCCGTGACATCTGTCTGTGACACACGGAATAAAGCTTCCGTGACATCTGTCTGCGACACAGGACATAAAGCTTCCGTGACATCTGTCTGTGACACAGGGAATAAAGCTTCCGTGACATCTGTCTGTGACACAGGGAATAAAGCTTCCGTGACATCTGTATGTGACGCACGGAATAAAGCTTCCGAGGCATCTGTATGTGACACAGGGAATAAAGCTTCCGTGACATCTGTATGTGACACAGGGAATAAAGCTTCCGTGACATCTGTATGTGACACAGGGAATAAAGCTTCCGTGACATATGTATGTGACACACGGAATAAAGCTTCCGTGACATCTGTATGTGACACACGGAATAAAGCTTCCGTGACATCTGTCTGTGACACAGGAAATAAAACTTCCGAGGCATCTGTATGTGACACACGGAATAAAGCTTCCGTGACATCTGTATGTGACACAGGAAATAAAGCTTCCGAGGCATCTGTATGTGACACACGGAATAAAGCTTCCGTGACATCTGTATGTGCCACACGGAATGAACCTTCCGTGACATCTGTATGTGACACACGGAATAAAGCTTCCGTGACATCTGTCTGTGACACGGGAAATAGAGCTTCCGTCATATTAATTTGTGGTACAGAGAACAAAGATTCCGTCAGATCAGTCGATGAAACACAAAAAGCTTCTGTCACATCAATCTGTGGCCCACGGAACAAAACTCTTGTCCCATTAATCTGCGGCACAGGAAAAGGATCTTCAATGACACAAATATATGGCACAGGAAATAAAGGTTCCTTCACATTAATCTGTATAGCTCAGGGAACAAAACTTCCGTCACATCGGTCGGTGGATCAGGAAACAAAGCTTCCGTCACAGTAATCTGCGCACTGAAAATAAAGCTTCTGTCACATCAACCTATAGCACAGGGAACACAGATTTATAAAATAAAGCTTGTCACATCAACCTATAGCACAGGGAACACAGATTTATAAAATAAAGCTTCTGTCACATCAACCTATAGCACAGGGAACACAGATTTATAAAATAAAGCTTGTCACATCAACCTATAGCACAGGGAACACAGATTTATAAAATAAAGCTTCTGTCACATCAACCTATAGCACAGGGAACACAGATTTTAAAAATAAAGCTTCTGTCACATCAACCTATAGCACAGGGAACACAGATGTTAAAAATAAAGCTTCTGTCACATCAATGTGTCGCAAGGAACAAAGGATTCCGTCATATTAACCTGTGGCACAGGAAATAAAGCTTCCATCAAATCTGTCTCTGGCACCAGAAATAAAGCGTCCATTACATTAATCTATGACTAAGGTAATAAAGCTTCCGTCACATGAATTTATGGCACAGGTAATAAAGCTTCCGTCACATTAATCCGTGGCACAGGAGATAAAGCTTCAGTCATATCAATCTTTGGCGCAAGAAATAAAGCTTCCGTCACAGCAATCTGTTGCACAAGAAATAAAGCTTCCGTCACAGTAATCTTTGGCGCAAGAAATAAAGTTTCCGTCACATCAATCTGTTGCACAAGAAATAAAGCTTCCGTCACATCAATCTGTTGCACAAGAAATAAAGCTTCCGTCACAGCAATCTGTTGCACAAGAAATAAAGCTTCCGTCATATCAATCTGTTGCACAAGAAATAAAGCTTCCGTCACATCAATCTGTTGCACAAGAAATAAAGCTTCCGTCACATCAATCTGTTGCACAAGAAATAAAGCTTCCGTCACATCAATCTGTGGTGCACATGAAATAAAGCTTCCGTCACATCAATCTGTTGCACAAGAAATAAAGCTTCCGTCACATCAATCTGTGGTGCACATGAAGTAAATCTTTCATCAAATGGATCGGTGTCACAGGCCAGTAATCTCTCTCTGTCTCTTTGTCTCTGTCTCTGTCTCTGTCCCTCTCTCTTATACCATGATAATGATGATGATGATGATGTTTATGATGATGATGATAATGATGATGATGATGATGATGATGATGATGATGATGATGATGATGATGATGATGATTACTGCTTATTGCGCATTATAATCATTTTCACCATATTGTGATCTGTCTTGAGTCTTAATTCTGTGTGTGTGTGTGTGTGTGTGTGTGTGTGTGTGTGTGTGTGTGTGTGTGTGTGTGTGTGTGTGTGTGTGTGTGTGTCTATGCCTCTGTCTGTCTGTCTGTCTGTCTGTCTGTCTCTCTCTCTCTCTCTCTCTCTCTCTCTCTCTCTCTCTCTCTCTCTCTCTCTCTCTCTCTCCGCATATTTACATGTGTTTTAAAGCGAGAGGCAGGCAGATAGACATAGAGACAGACAGATACAGAGAGAGGGAAGATGGACAGAAATGGAAACAAAGACAGACAGAGAGAGACCGACAGACAGACCGACAGACAGACAAACACACACACACACACACACACACACACACACACACACACACCACACACACACACACACACACACACAGAAGAGAGAGAGAGAGAGAGAGAGAGAGAGAGAGAGAGAGAGAGAGAGAGAGAGAGAGAGAGAGGAGAGAGAGAGGGAGAGAGAGAGAGAGAGATTTCGCGGCAATGAAAGTGTTAACAGTAGCCGACTTGTCAGTTTGATTACGTTCGCTTATCATTAAAACAATACAACTGTGAACGAGGCTACCTGTTCAGATAAAAACAGCAACCTATGCAAGAGAGTCCTAGGCAACAAATATGGCAAGACTAAATACTGATCTACTGACATCATCTAGGCGGACACTGGGCAACAAATATGGCAAGACTAAATACTGATCTACTGACATCATCTAGGCGGACACTGGGCAACAAATATGGCAAGACTAAATACTAATCTACTGACATCATCTAGGCGGACACTGGGCAACAAATATGGCAAGACTAAATACTAATCTACTGACATCATCTAGGCGGACACTGGGCAACAAATATGGCAAGACTAAATACTGATCTACTGACATCATCTAGGCGGACACTGGGCAACAAATATGGCAAGACTAAATACTAATCTACTGACATCATCTAGGCGGACACTGGGCAACAAATATGGCAAGACTAAATACTGATCTACTGACATCATCTAGGCGGACACTGGGCAACAAATATGGCAAGACTAAATACTAATCTACTGACATCATCTAGGCGGACAAGTCCATGCCGTGCCGTCGTCACCAGTCATACTATTAAGCTGAGAAAAACGGTTTTTTACGACAAAAGCGTAATGGAAGAAAAGATGTTAGAAAGAGATAAATGGGCGACCAGACACTTCAGCATAAACGGCTCATGTCCAGCGTGAACAGAAATCTCCAGCCTGGCATCCCCGTCGTCAGATCACCACCACGAAAAGTGGCATGCTGTAAATTCTGACGACAGAAAAGGATGTGGAGACGTTTGTTTTTAAGAAGTAAGAAAGATAAATGGGCCACCAAGGCAGAAAAAAAAAGTCAGGAACAGGGAAGACAGATATTTAAGGCCTGATCACAGAGTCCTAAATGTTGCTTGTTTTTGCCTGAAGAAGACCCAAGAGGTCGAAATGCATTGTACTTTGTCCTGCAATCTGTCTGTATCGTTTGGCAGAACTAAAACCGTTTCTTTTTAAAACCTAATCAACGAGGGTTACAGAAAACAAAAATTGCCAGCAAACATTTCCCGAAGCAGGTACCATAAGTACTGAAACAACCTTGACACCCCACCCTCCTTCCCCAGCCTCTCAGAGGTTCTTAAAGCCTCGACCTTTCACACTTTCATCACGCATGGATAGTGAGCTGCACACCACACTGTCACACTGACGTCATAGGTACTGTCCCTACACACCACACTGTCACACTGACGTCATAGGTACTGTCCCTACACACCACTGTCACACTGACGTCATAGGTACTGTCCCGACACACCACACAGACACACTGACGTCACATGTACTGTCCCTATACACCACTGTCATACTGACGTCATAGGTACTGTCACTACACACCACACTGTCACACTGACGTCATAGGTACTATCCCGACACACCACACAGACACACTGACGTCACATGTACTGTCCCTATATACCACTGTCATACTGACGTCATAGGTACTGTCCTACACACCACACTGTCACACTGACGTCATAGGTACTGTCCCTACACACCACACAGTCACACTGACGTCACAGGTACTGTCCCTACACACCACTGTCACACTGACGTCATAGGTACTGTCCCTACACACCACACTGTCACACTGACGTCATAGGTACTGTCCCGACACACCACACAGACACACTGACGTCACATGTACTGTCCTATACACATTGTCATACTGACGTCATAGGTACTGTCCCTACAACCACTC
>CM031603.1:97762532-97787791 GCA_018398815.1 Conus ventricosus | reverse complement strand
ATGACTACATGTAAAGTGGAGGAGGACGACGACTACATGTAAAGTGGGGGAGGGACGACTCCATGTAAAAGTGGGGAGGGGGCGATACATGTAAAGGTGGAGAGGGACGACTACATGTAAAAAGGGGAGAGGGACGACTCCATGTAAAGTGGGGGAGGGACGACTACATGTAAAAGTGGAGAGGGATGGACTAAATGTAAAAGAACCCCCCCCCCCCCCCCCCCCACCCCCCCCCCCCCCCCCACTGGAGAGGACGGACTTTGTGTTAAGTGGGAGAGGACGACAACATGTAAAGTGGACAGGATGACTATGTGTAAAGTGGAGAGGCGTTACATGTAAAGTAATGAGGGAACGACTCATGTAAGGCTGGAGGAGGGGGCAACTACATGTAAAGTGGAGGTGATGGGACTACATGTAAAGTGGAGAGGAAGATACGTGTAAAAATGTGGAGAGGAAGACTTACGTGTAAAGTGGGAGAGGGACGACTAATTTAAAGTGGAGAGGGGACGAGAGAACAGGGGAAACCTTCATCAGACTCACTTGCTTACTCCAACACATTTTTGGGCGAAAGGTGGACTAAAAAGCAGCCTATTCTGTTTCAGACAAGTAACCAAAAAAATAAAAAACGATTTATCTACAAACAAAACATAAAAAACTGTGCCAAGGGTTAGCCGTTTTCAATACTAATTTATAAAGTTTTCAGAGTAGTAGAGTTAGGAGAAAGTAGCCAAAACTGAACACGCCCCATTTGGAGTAAAGTAGGGAAAAAGCGGCCGTGAATGAACGCGCTTCGTTTACAAACGGTGTTTGTTTCCCACACGGCTTTCTTTTCAGTACTGTTAATCTTGTCAGGGCGGTGTCAAAGGACTGCTGTAAGCTTTTAATTGCTAGTTGTGGGATACTTGCCCAACACATATGCTCAAAAAATTTTTCCCATTACGCGGCCAACGCCAACGGAATTGTGGACAGAGGAGAAAAGAAATGCTTTACAGAAAATATAAGATACTTTGATAAATATTGAAGGGCTCGTAAAGCACCAAAAACACCTCACCCACACACACCATCACACACACACACACACACACACACCACCACACACACACACACTCTCATGGCAAACGCACGTCTATGCCTCACATACAAACCACACTCATGCAGGAGAGACAGACAGACAGACAGACAGACAGAGACCAAGATTTCACAGAGTGAGGCACCACACAGACGGACTTACATGTTGTCAATTGTGCGCGCGCACTCACACACACCACACATGGGCACAGACACACACACACACACATGGGCACAGACAGACACTCATACCACGCGCGCGGCGGCCTCACACTGCCGACAAACTGAGAGGCTAAAACAATCAATACTGCGCCCTGCTACTCCCCTCTTACCCACTCCCTCACGCTGGGCCTGCGCAATCGCGCATATGACATCTGGCATTCTCGGAATCTTCTCCGCGTGTGAGGGCGCTGTTAAAAGCGGCTCACTTGATCAAGGTACCAACCACCGGTTTCCTCTGTCTTCTAATGACTAACGGACGAGTAAGACGTTTTTTTATTGCGCTGTTTTTCTGTGCTTGGTGTGTTATTCTAAAAAATGGTACCCGTTTCACTGAAGGAGGCAGGGCTTTGCCTTTGAACACCACAATGTTTTACCATACTTGCATGTCAGAGTATTTGTTGAAAAAAGAACGAGGTGAAGCATGGTTTGTCCCGTCGGAAACCGAAAAAGAAGTATTGGCTTTTCCTAGAAGGAAAGAAAAAAGAAAAAGTGAACCGACTGCTTTGGAAATGGACGGGATATCTTAAAGTTTGTTGGTTCATAGAAAAATGAAAACGGTGAAGGCAATATTGCCTGATACAAATATAGCCAATTCAATGCGTTTGTTTGGTCGGTTCGATGAGATGGTTTTCCTTATTTAATAAATGGCGTGCATTGTTGAAAGCCGGCCAAAGCAAAAAACTATAAATCACGCGTTGATTGTTTGGGGTTGGCTTGAGGACAGGCCTAGTCATGTTTATAAAAACTAAAAAAAACGCATTATAAAAATGTCGTTCATTTCTTAAGGACGAGCCGGTTGAAACCATGTCTGATTCGTAAATATGCTAGGAAACTCATTCATACTTTCTGTGTGTTTTTTATAAACGATCCTATTTTTCCTCAAAGCTAGAGAATCTTATAAATGATCTGTGTAGCAAAACGCCAAAACCATTATTAAACTATGCAACTGGATGACAATTTTGGGGGTTCTGGCAAAACTAATAGGGCTAGGCGACCTTAGTACATCTACCAGTATGGAGAGGAGTAGTGTGTGGCCAAGCACTATCTTCCTTATATGCTCCAATTACAATGACGGCCCCCCCCCCCCCCCCCCCCCCCCCCCTCATTGTACTACTACTGGCGATTAGAGCCGCATAAAAGCTCGGCTACAGCAGTAATTGCTGTAAACTCTGCCTTTTGCAAGTTGGCAAGCCTGGGTTGAGAAAAGAGGAGCACAGCAAAAACTAGGCCAAAACAACCTATGTGTGCTTGCGCCCAATGGGACGTCAGCACTGCAATGCTCGGCGGCAAACTAGGGGTCCAAAACGACCCTATGTGATCGATTGACTACAAAAGCGCGGCGCACCAGCAAAGCTCAGCGGCCAAAACTTGGCCAAACGAATCCCTATTGTGATCACTTTGGGTTGATTGAGGGTTGCGCGCGGACTACAGCCTGGTTAGTTCCCACTTCTTGTTTGTTTGTGGGTGTTTGTGTGTTTTTGGGCCTAACCCACGCACGCACGTCCCTCCTACCCTACCCCCGGAATGTTTATTGTGTGTTTGTTGTTTGTTTGTGTTTGTTGTTTGTTTTGTCCTGCCCCCACGGCATGCAACAACCCCCACCCCCACATGCCTCCCCCCCACCCACGCATGCACACACTCAAGTTCTTCTAATTTTTTAACAAGTTATTCTCAAGTTTCTTACTTAAGTTACTTCTAAAGTTGGTCCTTATGTCACCATTCTCATAGTATCCCCCAAGTTTTTTAATAAGTTCTTTAATAAGTTCTTGATCAAGTTCTTAGTCAGTTTTAAATAAGTTCTTGATAAGTTCTTGATTAAGTCATCCTTTAAGTAACAACTAAAGTTATTCTTATTAAGTTATCTTATTAATTATCAAAAAAATACAAAGCTATGTTTTTACTTAAAATAGTAAATGTCTAGATAGTACACAACGCCTCAAAAAATCGTGTCATCGTTGAGGATGTCTTGCTCAGCGTTGTCTCTGCTTAAATCTTAAGGAAGGTTTTACATCCGAAGCACCGCATTGATTAACAATTCGGGTCCTATGGAAAATGTCTTTTATAAAGACTCCATGTTCTTTATTTCATTGACACCATCATTTTTATTACGCCATGATTTATTTTTATTTAATAAAAAATTTTAAAATTAAGTTCTTTAAAATATTATTTCATTTCAAATGGATCAAAATAATTGCTTTGTTAATTGGCGGTTTTGGCGTTGCTGGTGTCTTTTTCTGTTTTAGTGGCTCAGGGATTTTTTTTGATTGCTTTTCGTTTCTGTTGCCTTTGGGTTATATATTTTTATAGCCGCAAAATCTTTTATTTTTGACCCAAACAGCCAGCATTGGCGCCAAAAATGGCACAGTTTTAAGTTCAATATTCCATGAAGACATTTGGTGCTGTAGGCTTGTATCGCAGGAGTTTTTATAGCTGGCATTGACCAACTTTTTTCTAGCGCTGGCGGGTTTTGTTTTCATGATGCTGTAACATTAATTTTTTTTTGTTGTTCCATTGTAATTTTTTTCCTGCTTTACACGCCCAGGATGAGGATTTTTTCATGGTCTTCCACTGGTTCAGGGTGTTTCTGATGAATTTTCTGGCTTGGTTACTTTCTCCACCTGAATTGGTTTTGATGATTTTCCAGCCGTTCCATTTTGAAGGAAAATAAAAATCTATATGATTAAAAAGTAATTAATCCCACGATTAATGGCGATTAAACAAAATGTTCCCAAATTGTAATTATCAAATCACACCCTAGAGACTTAATGTCTTTGTTAAACTGGATCTTGCGTTTTAAATATACGAAGATTTGTTCAGAAATCAATGGGAGCAAATCTACTGACTAGTTTAGTGTACAAACTAAGAGCCGTTTGCCCCCTACATTTCACCATTCTAGACCCTAGCGGCGCTTTCATACATGTTTGATACTTTAAAATGTTTTGGAGGACATCTGGTGAATTCTGTTCAATGCTGAATGAATTCAGTTCCGAAGGACCTGTTTGGTTTTTTTCCACACGCTGCCTAAAGAATACAACCTTCTTTTGGGGCATAAACAGCTTGGCCATTTCAAAACTTGGTCATTTCATAAGTTCCGGAAGGGTTTAGGCTGCCTTGTAGCTGTAGTAGATCATCCTGTTATGTTTTTTATTAAATTATTAAAATTATTTTTATTTTTAAAAAATGGAGCAGAATAAACTGTTACCAACGTGTATCACCAATTCTGTGTTATTGGAGGCCTAAGTGTAGGGATACTCAATGCTTGTAAAAGTTGTTAAGAATTAAACCAGGCGATCTTGGCAAACTAGAATTTGAGGATTCAGCAAAGCTGATTGCTATCATTGTGCCAGCTTCGGTTGCCACGAAAGAATTTTTCTAGTCAGCATGGAATAATTCCAGAACAATATAAATATGTAAAGAAAAAAATAATTTATAAAAAATGGCTTCACTGAATAATGATAGGCGGCGCTGTGGGTTTAATTCGCTTGCTTTTAGCGGAAGTAATTTCGCTTTTTAGTAAAAACTACGGGAATGACGGCGAAGAGAAAAAGACATATACAAAGCTATGGAGCAACTAGGGATAGTTGCACAAGAGCCTATGGAAAGGCAGAGACTTGAGCAGGTTAGAATTTTATTAATGACACCCTGAAAGAACAGGGGCATGCTGCTGAACAATTTAAAAAATGTTGACCAAGCACAATAAAAGAATATTATCTAGTAAACAGGCAAAACAGTTCAGGACATTGCCCCCCACCAAATTCAGGTGATTTTATCAACATCAGAACAAACAAAAGATGCAAGAAATCGCGTTTATTGTCGTTGGGTATGCGGTCGGTGGTATTTTGTTGGGCCCATAAATATTGGCTGAATAAAAAATGAACAAAAGTCTATTATTGCCAAAGGAATATTGGAAGGGCCATTCAAGCCAAATACAAAAGCTAAGCCAAGCGGCAGGAGGTTAGTGAACAAAACAGCAAAAGAAATGGTTATCTATAACAAGCAATTTGGGCAAATTTATTACATGGCCCCTAGCACGAATACAAGGAGAACCACACTTTGTTAATACAACTCCAAATCGAACCATTCAAATGGATCTTCTTTATTTTCCCTTCTGGATAGGTATTAGACGAAAAAGATTTTAAAGTAGCACTTACAGTTCATTGACATAGCTTAAAGATACAAAGATGCGGAACCATTAACACAAAAAAAGAGTGCTTCTGCTGTTGTGGTGCCATACAACTGATATACCAGCGAGGCCCCTTAACTTATCTCGCATGATTAAGGCGATGATGGAAAGATTTTTAAAGGCCAGTGAATCAAGTATTGTTAAAAACATAGGGTTCCATTAAAAAGAGGCATTCCTGGTGTTGCACATGGATCACAGGCTTTAGTTGAAAACTTTAACAAACAGTTAGAGCCGATAGAAACGTTTATCCTACCAGTATCTCAGAAAGAGCTGATTGACAATTCTTCGCAACACGAATGGGTTAGAAGACTGGCCCTCAGTTTTGCGCGCAATGAATAATGAAGAATTTTAAAAGAGGATTATAAAACCAGTATCAAGCAATCAAAAGAAAAAAACTAATAAAATGTTGTTGAGGAGAGTTTCATCCGGAAAATATTACCGTTGGATTGAAAGTAAGGATACCTTTATTTTACCGGGGGGAAAGCAGAAGGGGGACACTGCATCAGGGGCATCCGATCCAATTTGGGTATTGATCCATAGAAATTAAAAAAAGAATTGTAAAGATGGAATCCCGCCGTGATATTATTTCCGAGAATGACACAATAAAACAACCAGCTCCTCAAAGATCTTTTTTTTGTGAAGGAAAGAACTGCAGATTAATTCCGGGGGCACAGTTCCGTTTAATTAATTTACGGTTCTCCAGTGCCCCGGATTGCTATGGAAAATCTGGGTTTAACAAAAACACGCGTTTTGTGTTTGTTCTATCTATCGGATTCGTTGTTCAACAGTTGTGTTGATCTCATGTAGATTAGAATCGCAGGTTTTACGTTGTCATGATGAAAAGTCTTATTGCAAAAAAATGCTTCGTTGTAGTTGTCATGTGATTATGTTTGACTGCACAACGCTGCGAGATATTCCCTTTGCTTTCTAATGATTTTCTCTGGCTCGAAAGACTGTAACATTTTTGTCCTTAAACAAACATACTCCATATCACCTTTCCAGTTAATTATCCTTTTCATCTTGCCTAAAACCTTCATGTGTAATTGAATGCAAAGGCGAATCTTTAGGGGTAATCCAAAGGAAATTTTTTTTTTTGTATCATAACCATCCACTAGCTCCTTTTTGGCTTACTTCTAATTCCATGTCTTTATAGATGTCTTCAGTGGGATTTTCTATAACAAAAAATTCTGTATCTGTGTTAAATAGCACTCTGGACTCGGGATACGAGGGCAATAAGGCTTAATGTAGTCTTAAAAGAAACTCTAACATCATAAGCTTGATAATTCTAAAACAGTAAACCCAATAAAAAGGGCTTGGTCCAATTTGACTTTCTTTGTTTTCCTCCATTTATGCCATAAAAGGGTGATCATGAATATCTTCTGAAGTCTGATAATTAGGTTTTGAAGTCAGCTTAATTGCTTGTGCGTCTCTGGTGACTAATCTGACTTTTACCTTGTGCGGATTCTCCATAGTCTTGCCAATACTGCTGTTGTTCATCAGCTTGAAAAAATGTCTTTTTCTGAAGCATCTGTGGATTTAGTTTAAGTTCAGTGTTTTCTTCATGATTGTTATGGTTTCCATGGAAACTTGTTCTTGATTCAAAAGCAATTATGCGATGGAACAGCAGTAACTTCAATCCATGTCATTAATAAAATTGTAGAAGTCTGTTAAATGGGCAGACATTATTTTTTTTTCCTCGGAAGATTAGGCACCAAAGTTTAGGCGGTCTCTTGGATCCCATCTTTTGACTTTTCTGTACCATGGATAGTATTATGCAGGTTTGCGAGTATCATGAGGATATTCTAAGTCTATTCTAGAATGAAACCATGTGCTGATCAGGCGTTAAAAACTTATTCAAACCACTTTAATGCTTTTTGAATATTATTATGTACTGTGAACATTTTTAAGTTGCGTAATGGAAATGAGTGCGCCATTGCCCATCCATACAGATTGTTTGCATCTAAATACATAAGATAGTTAGACCTTTTACTTGGATCATAATCATCTAGGTATTTGTTGTTTGCTTTACAGTAATGATGCGACGCCATACTAATTCCTCCACGCAATCCGTTTTCAATCATCTGAATCATTGGTAAATCTGACAATAAATCAATCTGTACTCCAGTAAACTTTAAGAAAGCATCCCAACTCATCCCGGGTGCAGAAATATAATGCGCAGGATCCAAACTGTAATGTTTCATGCAGGTTTTTCTATAATTTTCAAAGACGTCCGCCAACAAACATACATCAGCCATCAAGTATGAATCATGATAGTCTCCCATCGTTTTACAATCTAACTTTTGCCACGCATCTTGAGCATGCTGGTAATCAGAGTCACTGATGTCCTTTCCTCTAAGACTAGAAAAGAACGCGCCTTTAGGTGGAAGTGTATCTTCATCAAACCTTTCCCAACTGTTCATGTACTCATAAGGGTAAACGCCCTTTCTAACAAGAGTTGAGTCAAAATATTCTTCTGTTATTGGGCAGGACTTTAAGGACATAGCCAGTGCCTCTAATGAGCCCATCATGTGTTGCATAGAGTCGTAGAAAGACATGTTATTTAAAGTGAAACACATGTACTTTTCTGATGACTGTGCAATGCATGCTACCCTGAAGGCGCTGGTTACTGCTTGCAATATAAGATGAGAGTCGTAACCTCGCAAGTTATGAAAGAAGATGGGCAGCTTCCATGTCTTTGGATCAAACTTTAGTTGAAGATTGCATTTGTTGTGCGCAGCTCCTCTGAACTTTCCGCTAATGTGATCATGGTCTCTTACTGTGGGGTTTACACTCTTGGGCGTTAGCTCTAAACCGCAAATCCAACAATGCGTGGCTGAGTCATACTGCTGTTGATCTTCAGGAGTCATTATGATTTCAGATAAATTCAGATTATTAGAACAGTCATTACGCACTTGCTGCATGCGTTTTAAGAATGTTTCTGCAGCATCTGGTCCTCTATATAATTCTGGTGCTGAATGAGCGCCATCCGACCTAACAATAATGAAGGCAAATGAACAAATCTGATGATTACTCATTAAGACTGTTTTTGAAGTTTTTGTGGTGCTGGCCCTTCATAAGGAACAATAAGCGACTCGAAGTCTGCGTAAACTACGTATGGACTTGTTTGCAGCCGTTTCCAGTTCTTAAAACTAACTTTAGATCCTGGCGGGGGCGTAGTTAGTTCTGTATTACAGTCTACAGAACTTTTACAATGTTTCTTATGTTCGCTCGCGGCTTGAACAGATGGCATTCTTGTTAAACATTTTCTACAGAATTCTTGTTTGCCATGATCTTTTGAAGTATGCCGCAATAATCTACTCATTGTGCGTATTAATGTGTAATGCGGTAGCCCCGCTGGTGAAAACATCAGTAGTAAGTCAACATGATTTTTGTCTGGTTCGCCTATTGTTGGACTGTTCTTGGACACTTTAATTGGCACCAAATCTGTTTCCTCATCCCATGTGTAGACATTAACAGTTATGGGTTTGTTTTGTTCTTCAAACAGATCAATAGAATCCACGCTAACGGGAAAGGATATTCCACTAAAGTTAAGATCATTGATGTAAGGGCGATAGTTAGACACTCTCTCTGCGTTCTTGCGGGCGTAATGCAGCCTTGCAAGAACACACCACATAAAACATTTGTTGTCTGTATTCTTTATGTTTAGAACTGCTTTTTTTGCGACTAATGCTGGAGGTAGTGGAATGTGAGACTTGCCACACAATCGGCGCATTATTTATGACTTGTTTTAATCTGAATCTCTAGGACTTCGCCTCTGACCACCAGAAAGCCTCTATTTTGGCTTCTTCAGCAGCAGGTCAAACTGTGAAGCAGTTCGTCCGCCAACCAGACGTTAGTATTAGAGGGAAATGAATAGTTGCTTGTTAGTTGGACCGACTTCTAGATTTTCTTCATTTATTGTTACATAGTCATTTTAAAACTGTTACATTACTTAAGGGGGTCTATTGTTAGTTTACTTGGAACTTGAGAAATAGCATGACCAACACTTGCCCGTCCGCTTGCTGGATCATGACTTCTAACTCATATATCATTCAGTGCTTTGCAAATTTTTTTGCATTGGCTTCAAAAATTCGTCTAGTCCTTCATATTCTTAGCCCATGGAGTTCTTTCAACTCAAAATATTTATTTAAATTAAAAAAAAAAATTGTGATAATCAGAACAATCATCCACGGTCTTTTTGCGCTTGGGAACTCATAACTCCTAAAGTATAACGCCTACAGGTTGTTGTTACTGCGAGTGTTATGAAAGCGCTATCATGAATTCGTTTAATTTATTTCAGCAAATCTTTATATTGTCCCCCGTGCGTAGGCAGTGAGTCCACACAATTGTCTTGTATCTTTGAGCTCCACGCTTTGTTTTTGTCGATCTCACAATGGCTGTCACACGATTATTCTTATTCCGTGATTGTTTGACCCCGCTGAACTAGCGCTTTATTTATTGTTCAATTTATCTCGAGCTAAGTTTAGTGTTATTAGTTGAACCATAGCTGTGTGCTTTTGGAGTTTTAGTTTTTTATTTTTTTGCTAGAAGCTTTACAAGTATGAACACACGACGGGGGCTAAGACAACCGCTAGTAGGTTAAGTTCGGTGTGACCTATGCTATGATGATCGCGGCTTACACTCGTTCCTGCTGATAGAGGTTTATGTCATGTTGTTCAGTTATTAACCAATGTATACGGCATAGATAAGGGCAAGCAGATATATCTTTCGTTTTGGTTTTGCCCCCCCTCGTAAATCAGGTCCTTGCTCTAGTTTTTGCTTGCATTTGTGTAATGTTTGTTATTGTAGGCTCCCGATTAGCAGCAGAATTGTGTATCACGCTTTTTTGGCTGGTCGCTGTCGCACATTTGGTTATAAAACCTGAACAGAACAGCTTTTTTAAAATGAAAAAATAATCTTAGTATTAGTCACTGTCTTTCTCTCTCGTAGCTACCTTCTGTATAGTCAGTAGCGACTCCTATATTGTAAAAACAAATGTACATTAAGTACTTTATCGCTTCTACTTCTTTATCATTCTGACCACTGTATCCCCAACGATCTCACGTTCGCACGCGCCGCCATGTATCTCCTGATTTCCTCCTCTGCGTGACCTAGCTAGGTCAACGACCGTAAACGTATCTTGCTCGCGTTACGTAATCATCAAGCCTTAACAACTGTCGCAGGTGCCTCCTGACTCTTAGGCTCGCTATAGGGTTTCAGCTGTCGGGAACTTCTAATCCCTTCACCCCAAACAATTTCTCTTATTTCGTCAAAAGATGATAAGGTCTAAGTCGCTAGCATAGATTGGTTAGGACTGCCCTCAATCGAACTTGTACTTTGTTATTTTTTGGATTAAAAACTTTTACTTCCTCTTTTGAATGGTTCTTCATCTGCACAAGCAATTAAAATCCTTTAAAGCGATCTTGCTGAGACGCTAAAACTAAAATTCCATATAGTGTCTGCCCTGCTTCTAGGATATGTTGTATGATGACGCACGTGTGTCCCGTAATATATATATAGTGGGCTTATATTGATTCCCAATCAGCTTTGCTAATTCGGGTGCTAAACAATCGTTCCAACTCTAACAAGAAGTCAGAAATGTTTTGTACTTTTGCTGCGGTGTTGGTTGAATTGATAAACACGTTTGTATTCATTAAAAGTTAGTTATTATGGACAATCTGTCTTTAATGTCTTGAAAGTATGGGTGCAGCATGCGCTTTTAACAACCAAAATTAGGGAATGGAAAAAGCGCGATTTACCATACGCTTAACTTAAGTATAATGCCTTTTTGCTTGCTTTTCGATTGAGGCGAGTCCGCCTATTCAAAGTTTTAGTGTTTTATATTGCTGGAATTTGAAACGCAGATCATCCCTTTCATAGCGGTAAGCCATAGATCTGATAGGTTAAAAATATGTCTGCATTGTTTAGAAAATACTTTTGCCTCAAGTTTTACAGAAATTCTTATGATTGCCGTAAATTTGGACCAATGTTCTGGTTAGGTCAGTTTGTTGAAGCGAGTTCTATTTTAAAAGTAAGCCGTGCAGAGCCTGGCACGATCAAATCATCCGCTCCTAGTCTGGGACATCTAACAGTAAGAATTTGATCTGCATCAATAGTCGATGGATTATTGGAACAGTAATATTCCGTTTATTTCCCTGCGCGCCAAAGGGGATTCTTTCAGTTTCTCTCGGGCCAAGAATGAGCATATGCTTGTGCTTTTTTTTTATAAACAAAAAAACCGTTAATTATATAAAACATGGAGGAATTGAAGGCGAAGAAGATTATATGTTTTTGACCCTGGAGAAATATGAGTGAAATGATTCCTTTGACACGGCATCGTCAGCGTCTCAATGCGACGTGAATTAACAGAAAGTACGGTTCGGAGCATTCTTAATAAAAGTTTTAGGTCAAGAACTCCGAATTTTAGACCAAATGATTTTGAATTAGAAGATGGTCATTTGTTTGTAAAGAGCGATACAAGGAGAATCTGTTCGGCTTCACTAAACCAGACCCTCAAAGTTTTTAGCCAGAGTACAATTAATACAAAGACTTAGTGTAAAAGCTCAAAATCGCCCTTGGTTTGTTAGACAAAATTAGTGGGGCTGCCAGTTGCTAAATTCAAAACCCCTGCAAGAACTCCAAAACAGCTAACAAATGCAAAACTGGGAATTAAGAATTAATCAATCAGGGAATTAATAAATGTAATAGAAGCAGACCAGTTTTTCAGAGGAAACAGCGTTAAAGATTTACCGACTCGCCGCTACCCATGCGAGAAATAACGGCCCTTGAAACATGCTTTAAGTAGGATCAGAGGCGAATTAACAACCAATTTAGCAAAAAGGTGACTAGATGGAGCATCTAAAGAGAAAAGACAAACTCGTTGATGCTGATGAGCCACTTAGGGGGGGGGCTGATATTAAAGAAAGAAAAGACAAAGACTAAAAGATCTTGACAAGAACGAACGATCAGAAGATAGAAGTGAGACTACTAACCGGGACCAATTACGACTCAAGTGAATAGAATAAGAGGAAACTATCGAAAAAATTTTATATGAAGGACACAACATAGCAGAACGAATACGAACGCCTGTTTAGAGAGCATGGAGGGTACATAGCAGCAGCGTTTATAACGGCTTAGGATTTGCATAAGTACACTGGTGATGGTATTACAGGCGGGGGGGAGAGCAAGTCAAGTGCCTCCGCGCATCGCCTCCACTCATAAATCATGGGTAAAAAACAGGCTTGATCATCTTGGAATTTATTAAACAAAATTAGTGGTAAAGCTATAGACGCTTTACAGGAATATTGGAGGATTGTTTCAGCTGGCTTTTGTCTACTGCAAGCAAAGTAGTTGTCTTTATGGCGAGCACTTATGGAACATTAGTTCTCTTAATAGTTGGGTTAATATTAGTAAGATAAGACCAAGAAATCAGGCCAGTTTAATCAAGAACAAGCGCTTGTCTTTTATCTTCATGGTCTCGCGAACGCAGGAGTCCGGAGCTTTGCAGCGTCTTCACTGGATTTGGGGGGGTTGGACTTCGGGGATTAGATGGACTTAATCTGGGTGTTCTTTTATTGGTTGTAATATTACTGCTCAGAATTTATGTCGTTTTTCCAACTTTGTTCATTGCTGCTATTAGAATTTCAGTATTTTAGTTTATTATTTTATTCCTACCAGGGTCTAGGTCAGAAGGCTAGATGTATAAACCAGTGCCAACAGCAAAGTTCTACTTTCGATCTTGCGTATTGTAAAACATGTTGGTTACCTTTTGAATACTTGAAGGTAAAATCAACTGTAGATAATGGCGTCCTCTAAATTTGCTAAGTATAGTTTTTTGGGTCAAGTAGCCAGTAGAAGGATAAGTTATGCTTGTTCTTGCCTGTGCTTGTGAACTAGCAACACCACAACGTAAGTGGACTAGGTCGTTTATTCGTTTATTCCGCTTCTAGTTAGGCCTTAAGAAGTGTTCTCTAAGTAAATGTTGCATGCTGTTTTATGCTCTTGCTGTAGGGACCAGGTGAAACAGTTTTGCTGAAAAGCAAGTTTTGAAAGGAGGAGCAGTCATAGTTATATTTTGTGCGTGCCCCGAATAAAGGTCGCCTAGACCATGATTATGATCAACGTTTGTCTAAAGCCTTGTCTGATGTTAATATTGATTCGGATTACTTATCCTTTCAAAAGCCCTCATGTTATTAAGGTGCTGAGTGGATTAAAAGGTTTGTATTGGCCCTGGTGCTCGCAGGTCAGTCAAAATACGTCTGAAGGTGTAATAGAAATGAATCTGTACTCTAACCTCACCAAAAGGATCATGGTGATTTAAATGACTGCTACGGCCACTCCAGTTGCTGCGCACAACCAGCAAAGTTTAATGGTTTCTGATAAAACTGCATCTGTGCTAAACCACGCTTCTAATGTGGTCGTTTTCAATAGGGGGGTTAAGATATCTGCTTAATGGAGTACTCACTTTTTTATGAAAAGAGGCAGTCTGGGTCACAGCATGTCAAGAGTATCATGTTGCTATATTTTTAGATTGTTAGTGCGGCCCAACAGAATATTTGATCAGTCTTGAATGCACACATTATTATTTGTTCAAAAATGTTTGTAACAAAAAACCAAGGACCGTCCTCGTTTTTAGAACATGCTATTGATAACAAAAAAAAAATGCGGGGCAAAACGGTCGGCTCCATGAATATTCTACACAAGTCGTATGGTTTATATAAGCGAAGCCAAGGAGAATAATAAGTTCTAAAGTTAACAGAGCAGGGACCACATGCGCCAGTTACAATACCTGATGGTTATAGGGTTTTGTACTCACAAGAAGCAATGGGAGAACTTTGACATTACTCTCAAACTTTAACAATGCAAATCTTTAAAAAAACAATGTTAACATTTAAGCTAGAAAGACGAAGAAACATCTATCTTTTTTTTGATAGCGAGTAGCTAAAATGTTAGCTTTACAACTAGCAATTTACCCATCATAGTTATTTTGCAGAGCAGGACAAAACTACTTTTTTATGAGGGGGAAAATCGGCTCGATTTGCTTTACAATCATTTACTCTATGTTCTTTGGATGAGTGAGCACTGATGAAAATTAATATGATGGAAGCCTCAATGTTTTAGAGCTCTTCCATCAGGGAAAGTCATATTGCGTTTATGAAATTATTACAATTTCCTAATTTACAGTTTTAAAGGATTAGTTTGTGGGAGGGTGGATCATTTAATATAAAGATCAAAGACACAAAAGGGGAAAGTCGTAAAATGTGATAACCTGCATGGTTTTGGAAATAAAATAATGGTTACTAAAAAAATAAGGTCGCGGGGCCAGAAGAATCAGAGTTACATTAGCGCCTTGTGAGGTGTATCACTTTAGAATTAAAAGACCTTGCAGGACGTTGCGGACCTTTGAACAGAATGGTGAGATAGGCGTTTGTATGGATTTGAGTCATAAAGACGGTGCTTAATAAAAGCAATAAGGGGGTGGGATAAACGGGTTAGCGAAACTAAAAGTTTCTAAACTAGAACAGCTGCGCAATCTAGAAGAAATAATGTTGGTCAGTATGAATATAAAAATAGTTCGAAAACTGACTCAATGGGCACTTAGAACATATTTAGAATGGCCATCCAATTTTGAATTTAAGTATACATATTTTAGGCCGTACAAAAGTTTCAGGAAAGCATTAACTCTGGGCCTTTACATGTAAGTTTTTATGCAGCTGACAATAGTCGGAAAGAGATTGAAAAAAGCGTTGGGAAAAAAAAAACAGTACTCTCACAGCAGAGAAGCGGTTTTAACATATGTTCTACAAAATTACAGTTCTGCGCAATGAAATTTAGGGGACGGCGTTCACAATAATATTGAAACTTTCTGTTTTAAAGATAAGGAGAGGGATGGGGTTGTGGGGTTAGTGACGTCTTTTTAAAGGAATTCTAATTAGATGGCAAAACTTAGACGTTGCACATTTTAAAGTTCTGGTTGTATTCTTCACCATGTGAGGATATTAAGGTTATAAACAAGAACAAATCATATAGTCTAAATAGAACAATCTTAAAGCACTACATTGGATTAATCTTCACATTTAGACCTTATAGGATTTTATTATCCTAAACAAGTTTTGACAGAGAGCATGATAAAACAATAACTGGATTAGATTAAATTCTAGTATAAAACTATGGAGCAGTTAAACTTTATGACAAAAAACCCCTCATTGTTCATTAATTTGTGGACAGACTGGTTGTGGAAAAACAATATTTGTCCTCGACCTGTTACAAACAGTTTATCGTTATAATTTTAATCATATTGTGGTTTTCTGTCCAACACTTAAATGGAACAAAGCATATCATGATAGAAGGTTTATATGGACAGATGATGACATATATTTAGTTAATCCTAGCAATAAACTTAGTGAGTGTTTAGAACAGTTTTATAGACTGTTTGAAGGAACGCAAACACTATTTATTATAGATGACTGTTCGGCAGAAAGAGACATAGTTAAAAAGAGAAACACTTTGTCAAAACTAGCTTTCAGTGGAAGACATGCTGGAATAAGTGTGTGGATTTTATGTCAAAAATATAACTCGGTTTTAAAAGACTTTAGAGAACAGTTAAAGACTGTAGTTCTATTTCACATGAAAGACAAAGACTCATTTGAAGAATGTTTGCGCGAAAATGATGTTATTGAAAACGATCGGGAAAAACACAGGATTAAGCAAAAACTGAAATCTGAAAACTTTAGTAAATTAGTATTAAAAACGGATAACCCTGCACAGTATGTTTGTTTGTAGATAATCGTTATTTTTTGGGTATTGAAGTCTTACTTGGCAGAGAACAGGAAAACCTTTATTCTGGCTCACTTTCGCCCGAAACTGGTTGAGGGCGAAAGTGAGCCAGAATGAAGGTTTTCCTGTTCTCTCACTGACGTCACAGGTACTGTCCCTACACACCACACTGTCACACTGACGTCATAGGTACTGTCCCTACACACCACACTGTCACACTGACGTCATAGGTACTGTCCCTACACACCACACTGTCACACTAGGCGAAGGTCTGGCCAGCTCAGTTTGAGTAACCTGGCAAAGAGGTGGACAGGCAAACAGACAGGGTGGCAGACAGACGGACTGGCAAAGAGGTGGACAGGCAAACAGACAGGTGGCAGACAGTAACCTGGCAAAGAGGTGGACAGGCAAACAGACAGGGTGGCAGACAGACGGACTGGCAAAGAGGTGGACAGGCAAACAGACAGGGTGGCAGACAGTAACCTGGCAAAGAGGTGGACAGGCAAACAGACAGGGTGGCAGACAGACGGACTGGCAAAGAGGTGGACAGGCAAACAGACAGGGTGGCAGACAGACGGACAGAGAAGGGGGGAAAACTCTAACCTGTTCTGCAAAGTTTCGCCGACGAGCAGGGTGATCCATATACTGGAATTAAATCCAACGCCGGCAAACTGCCAAGCTGAAACCATTTCTTCTCTCTCTCTCTCTCTCTCTCTCTCTCTCTCGCGTGAGTGCGTGTGGGTATGTGTGTGTGTGTGTGTTTTTTTCACGCAAGAGAGAGATAGAGGTGTGTGTGGGGGGGGGGGGGGGGGGGGGGGGGGGGGGAGCCGGAGAGAAAAAGACAATGAGAAACACCCATGCAGTATCACGGTGAGAGGGGGGGGGGGGGGGGGGGGGGGCGGTGAACATGTTAAAACCGGACACCCTTTGCACGTGCATCATGTATTGTCACTGTCGCTGTCGTGGCTTGTTGGCTAAACTGGTGTGGAAATATGTGACCATTCCGTGATTTGCCTGTCTTGGGTCCTTGTGTGTGTGGTCAGCGACCCGACAGTAGGCATGAGAAGAAATATTCAGTCAGATGTGAGCGTAGGCAATTTCATTCCAAACTTTTTTTCTCTGATTTGTACAAGGATCTGCCCAGATAAACAATAGCCTCAGTCGTCCATCTCAGTCCGTAACCTTGGTATTCCACTGGATTACAAACCATTATTTCAGCCGTTCCTATCCCTCACTCTGTTGTGTCTGTTTCTCTGGAGCTCCCCGCGTTAGCTCTGGCATCTTCTCTCAGAGGCTGCTACTACAATCCTACCCTGTTGTTTGTTCTTTCATGGCTCGATTCTCGTCTTCCAAGCTGTCCAGAACACCTTATTCATCGTTACAAAAAGTACAGAATAATGCAGTGCTGCTGATTTTGTGATTTTCTATTTAGGATGTTTCACTCTTTCATTCTCTTCTTTAGGTCTCTGTTCACAAACGAACTGATTATCCACTCTTCACACAGTTCAAGTCTCTGAATGGTCCATCATCTCTTTCTGATCTTCTCCAGCGGTACATACTGCCTGGTCCTGGCGTCCCTCTGCCGATCCCCATCTCCCTCAGATCCCTTGGTTCCACACCATGCCCTTCACAGAGCGTCCCTCCCTGATCCCATCTCCCTCAGATCCTTCGGTTCCACACCATGACCTTCACAGAGCGTCCCTCCCTGGTCCTATCTCCCTCAGATCCCTCGGTTCCACACCATGACCTCCACAGAGCGTCCCTCTCTGATCCCATCTCCCTCAGATCCCTCGGTTCCACACCATGACCTCCACAGAGCGTCCCTCTCTGATCCCATCTCCTCAGATCCCTCGGTTCCACACCATGACTTTCACACAGCCCCCCTCTCTGATCCCCATCTCCCTCACATCCCTCGGTTCTCCACACCATGACCTCCACAGAGCGTCCCTCTCTGATCCCCATCTCCCTCAGATCCCTCGGTTCTCCACACCATGACCTCCACAGAGCGTCCTCTCTGATCCCCATCTCCCTCACATCCCTCGGTTCTCCACACCATGACCTTCACACAGCTCCCCTCTCTGATCCCCATCTCCCTCAGATCCCTCGGTTCTCCACACCATGACTTTCACACAGCGTCCCTCCCTGATCCCATCTCCCTCAGATCCCTCGGTTCCACACCATGCCCTTCACACAGCCCCCCTCTCTGATCCCCATCTCCCTCAGATCCCACGGTTCTCCACACCATGACCTCCACACAGCTCCCCACTCTGATCCCCATCTCCCTCAGATCCCTCGGTTCTCCACACCATGACCTTCACACAGCTCCCCTCTCTGATCCCCATCTCCCTCAGATCCCTCGGTTCTCCACACCATGACTTTCACACAGCGTCCCTCCCTGATCCCATCTCCCTCAGATCCCTCGGTTCCACACCATGACCTCCACAGAGCGTCCTCTCTCTGATCCCCATCTCCCTCAGATCCCTCGGTTCTCCACACCATGACCTCCACACAGCTCCCCACTCTGATCCCCATCTCCCTCAGATCCCTCGGTTCTCCACACCATGACCTTCACACAGCTCCCCTCTCTGATCCCCATCTCCCTCAGATCCCTCGGTTCTCCACACCATGACTTTCACACAGCGTCCCTCCCTGATCCCATCTCCCTCAGATCCTCGGTTCCACACCATGACCTCCACAGAGCGTCCTCTCTCTGATCCCCATCTCCCTCAGATCCCTCGGTTCTCCACACCATGACCTTCTCTGAGCGTCTTCTCTCTTTTCAAGCGCCCTCTACTCGGAAGAAACTTTCTTTCTCTCTGCAGCTGATTCTTTCTCTTCCTTAAGTCTCATCTCAAGACACACTTTTTACTGACCTACAGCCTCATTCTTTCTTGCTTTCGCGCGCGCGTGTTCGTGTGTGTGTGTGTGTGTGTGTGTGTGTGTGTGTGTGTGTGTGTGTGTGTGTGTGTGTGTGTGTGTGTGTGTGTGTGTGCGTGCTTAGGGCTATGTAATACTACTATTACTATTATAATTATCATTGTCATTATCATCATCATCATTGTCATCATCGTTACTTTAGGGACAGAAGTGTCACTGTTGTAAGTTCTCTGCGTTTAGAAATGCTTACTCTTTTCTGTGAATCGGTAAAGTAGTATCTCGTCTGCTAGCAGAGAAAACCTCAAACACCGACATCATCAGGGACTAGAATCTGTGGAGACTTGGTCAGTGGGATGGACGCCAGTGGTCGAGTCTGCCAGGTGAACGACAACGGCACAGTGTCCGTGTTACGTGGATTTAGGCATTTGTCGTGTTGATGACGTGGCGGACACTGACAGGCTGGCTGACAACCCTGTCCGCCAGTCAGTCAAAGACCAGGTCTTCGGCACCATCGTTGGCAGCTGAAACTAACGGCTCTTCCTGCCAGTCACAGGACTTTACTCATTGTCGTGCAAGTGGAGTGGGGTATGGGTGGGAGTGGGGGACGTGCAAGTGGAGTGGGGTATGGGTGGGAGTGGGGGACGTGCAAGTGGAGTGGGGTATGGGTGGGAGTGGGGGACGTGCAAGTGGAGTGGGGTATGGGTGGGAGTGGGGGACGTGCAAGTGGAGTGGGGTATGGGTGGGAGTGGGGGATAATGATGGAACAAAATGAGAAAACAATTCTCCATTGCCCTTTTAAAAAAAAAAACTCCGATGATGATTAATTTTTCAGTGCCGATGTCGACGTTCATGCCAGGCACCAAAGGAACAGTCTGGAACATCATCATTTGCATAACAAGTTCATGACAGGCACGAAACGAACAGTCAGGAACATTATCATTTGCATAACAAATTCATGACAGGCACCAAATGAACAGTCAGGAACATCACCATTTGCATACCAAGTCCAAACTTAGTTTGCAAGTGACTTAGTTTTATCAGAGAGAGGGGCAGAGGGAGTGCGGGGTAGCGAAAGCAGAGACACAAGGTAAACAGAATGCAGTCATTTAGTGTGGTCATGTCTTTGCCGTGTAGGCTTGAAAACATGTTTTTTAATTTAACTTTCCCTTTCATTTACTTTAGTCTGGTGGAAAAGTGAAGTGCACCATACCCTGTTTCCAGACTGTTGGCTTTCGCTGCATTTAACACTGTGTCAAAGCCGTCACTGTCAGCTCAAATGGCTGGCGTCGCCACATTGTTTACACTGGCAAACAGCAACGTGTACCGTAGACAATGGAAAGTGCACAAAGTCGTTGCTGCCAGTAGCTTTTATTACAGTACAGATGGCCGTTGTGTCAGTGAAGTGACAGTTTCTGTGTCATGCACGTGCTACCTGTGAGCTTGCCATTCTTTGCGTGGTACACGCCATGTCCTTTCCAGGCCTTGCTCTGTCACACCCAGATCCAACCCCACAGCCAGCGAGGGACACACTGCACGAGACAATGCAGCAGCTTAGGAAATGGTGACAGTCAGTGTGCGTGGAGGAGGGGGAAGGCGGGGATAGACGGTAAAGTCTGAGGGAAGCGGGGCAGGGCGTGAGAATATGTGTGTTTGTGTGTGTGTGTGTGGTGAGAATGGGATGGGGCGATACCAATGCAATGGACATTCCCCAAGTCACGTGATGACCAATGCAATGGATATTTCCCAAGTCATGTGATGACCAATGCAATGGATATTCCCCAAGTCATGTGACGACCAGTGCAATGGATATTCCCCAAGTCACGTGACGACCAGTGCAATGGACATTCCCCAAGACACGTGATGACCAGTGCAATGGACATTCCCCAAGTCACGTGATGACCTGTGCAATGGATATTCCCAAGTCACGTGACGACCAGTGCAATGGACATTCCCCAAGTCACGTGACGACCAGTGCAATGGACATTCCCCAAGTCACGTGACGACCAGTACAATAGACATTCCCCAAGTCACGTGATGACCAGTGCAATGGACATTCCCCAAGACACGTGATGACCAGTGCAATGGATATTCCCCAAGTCACGTGATGACCAGTGCAATGGACATTCCCCAAGTCACGTGATGACCAGTGCAATGAACATTCCCCAAGTCACGTGATGACCAGTGCAATGGACATTCCCCAAGTCACGTGATGACCAGTGCAATGGACATTTCCCAAGTCACGTGACGACCAGTGCAATGGATATTCCCCAAGTCATGTGATGACCAGTGCAATGCATATTACCCAAGTCACGTGATGACCAGTGCAATGCATATTACCCAAGTCACGTGATGACCAGTGCAATGGACATTCCCCAAGTCATGTGACGACCAGTGGAACGGGTATTTACCAAGTCACGTGATGACCAGTGCAACAGGTATCCCCCAATATCTGCCTGGTCAACTGATATTCCATGGCATTCACCCAGCCAGTTTTCAGCGTGGCTGTGGTGACGGGGGGAGGGGGGAGCAGAGGGAGGGGTGGGGGTGGGGATCAAACAGAGACGTGAGCACGGGATTAGACGAACATGGTGGGTGGAAGACAAAGAGCACGTGGAACCCGTGGCGACACTCTGACAGGCGGGCAGCGGCAGGCCAGCAAAGCGTTGTGGATCATGTTCTGATAATCAAATAGTCTGATCCACTCTCCAAACATGTATCATTTTTGGCTGACGAAGTTTCCACGAAACTTGTTGACCTATTCTACATAACTGTCATACGGGTGCTTTTTGTTTGTTTGTTTTGAGGGTCTTTGTTTTCTATAAATAGATCTTTGTTGAGAATGGATACGATTTTAGATGCATTTTTCAGGACTGTTAAAAAAATCACGCACGTATCCCCCTTTTACTCCCTCATCCAAGAAGCTTTGATAAACCGAGGTGGTGTCTTATTACCTTTGTCATTTTGAACAACTAATTTACTAGTGTGACATAATCTGACATAGTACGAGAATCTTAGTTTAGTGCATTTCTAGTAGACTACTTGTCAAGTGAAGAACACTTCCCCGCGTGTTTTCTCGTGTTTTTGTTGAATAAGCGTTACTTTGTAGCCTGTGGTGTGCCTTTTGTTTGTATTTGGGAGTGTTTTCATAAAAGACGCTGTCGGCTCCAGTCTTCAAGTTTTAACAGGAGTGCATTGATGTTGACAGAATTTTTCATCGACTGCAGGTTATGTTTCCTTAGACACACGCGCGCATGCGAGCACGCGCTCGATCGCAGACGGAAAATGACATATTTATCCTGAGAGAATATTTGCTGCAGTTCATTGAAAAAGAAACCCTGCATGTCAAACTTTGTGATCCAAATGCTAATACAGAAATTTTTTAATTCAAACAGATATTTCAACCGAAGGCGTACTTCCGTATACTAATATATAAATGGTATCAGGATGACATGGCACGATTTAGAGTAAAAATCGCAGGAAGTACTCCAGCACAAAAATGGTTTGATGTTGGTGGGGGTGGGTGTGCGCGTAATTATGTGTGTGCATACCTTTGTGTTTGTGTATGTGTGCGCGCGCGCACAACTGTGTGTGTGTGTGTGTGTGTGTGTGTGTGTGTGTGTGTGTGTTGTGTGTGTGTGTGTGTGTGTGTGGGTGGGTGGGTGTGTGTCTGTCTTACATCCAGCCCTGTGGAGCCAAAAGAAATTTAAGAAAGGAAACGAAAAAAAAATGATGAATATAAAATAATGGAAAATAACTCTTAAATATGAAATATGAAAATACAAAAGGACACAAAAATCTATGCACAGAGGGAACACCGACAGAAGGTGTGGGAGACGGTGGGGGTGGGAGTAGGATGGGGTGGGATGGGGGACAATTAAGAATAACAGGAGGGGGATGGAAGTAAAGTAAGAACTGATAAGGAAAATGAAACAGAGAGAGAGAGAGAGAGAGAGAGAGAGAGAGAGAGAGAGAGAGAGAGAGAGAGAGAGAGACAGACAGACAGACAGACAGACAGACAGACAGACAGACAGACTCGCACTCATGCGCGCGCGCTCATACACACACTGGGTCTTTTTTTTTTCTGGACTAAGGGGAGACCCGGAACCACGCACTGCCACGCGGTCACCCTGGACGTTTCCGGGTCAGACCGTTAGACACTCTCCAACGTGACGTGGTTGACCACTGGTCAGTTTCTAAAGACATGACATTTTCAAGGCAACCGTTGTCTTTCTTCGGGAATGGCTTACCAATCCAGTGTAAAGCTGACATGCTGACCGACATGAAATTGATGTACAGTGTTGACACTTTCCAACGGCCTTTACACGTCAGTTCCGGCTTCAAATTCCCTTTCTACTCCTGGTGCCTAGCCCGCCGCCTTTCGGCATCCGTGTGACGCTCATCAATTAAAAATAAAAACACAAAAAACAGGAAAATCACCGATCAATTCATCATGAACTCAACATCATCGGACCGTTTAAATCGAAAAAAAACAGCATTTAAATCAATATCTGTATTAACATTCATACCAATACTTACAGCAATTTACCACTGATAATATGAGTGTTTATGTCAATATATAGACTATATTATAGACCTACGTATGTTCAGCCAAATATTTAGATCACTATCATTATTCAGTGCAATATTAAAATCAACCTTTGTATTGATTGCAAATATTCACATCAATATTATATCACTATATTTGTAATAATATTTTCCTTTTAACATTTATAACTATGATAATATTCTGTTCAAAATTCATACCGACATTTCCACAAATATTCATAGCAATCTTGATATCAACCTTTATACAACTGTTTACATCAACATATACGCCTAAAATGTATACCAACATATACACCAATACCTGAATCAATATTAATGCTAATACAACATACCAATGTTCGTATTCATTATTTTATCGCCAAGTGTAACTTAATGTTTATGTTAATATTCATACCAACATCCTATGTCGAATGCAAATATATACATTAGCATTTAAATCAAATTAAAACATCTATATCAACATTTATAATTTAGAAATTGGACAGGTGTGACCCTCTTCTTTGAACAAAGTCAGTTATCCCAGGTTGTCATAGTAGCACCATGACGATAATTGTTTTCCCTTAATCATGCCATCGTTTCGTTCACAATCTAAACATCAGCGAGTGTCACAAAACTTGACAATGCTTCACACACACACACACACACACACACACACACACACACATACACACACACACACACACACACACACACACACACACACACACACACACACACACACACACACACACACGTGTGTGTGCACGCCCTGCACAGAGAGGCAGACAGGGAGTAGGGCTGAGAGACAGAGACAGACAGGCGAATTGACAGTCAGAGAGTGAGGGTGGAGGCGAGCCAGAAAGTCACACAGAGACCAACGTGACACTGCCAATGTAGCAATGATGTTTCAACAAAACTCGTGTTGGTATCAACATCAAGCAATGTTGTTGTCAGAATGTTAGCTCTCAAAAACTCGTGTTGGTATCAACATCAAGCAATGTTGTTGTCAGAATGTTAGCTGTCAAGTATGGAAATATTAACAAACAGACAGACGCACACAAAACGCAAGTCACAAGGTCTGCACTAGAATCATTACACTTTATTTTACGCCTAGAAATGAACAAACCGTGTCATTAATGATACTGACACGAATTGTCAGGGAGTGACTGTGACGTACCGAATTCTTGTCCACAGGGTTGTTAAGAGCATTGCTATCGTTTCATGTCTTCATTGTTCTCCGGATGTAAGTCTAACTGCTAATTAAGTTAATTATGTTCACAACATTTTCTTTTCTGTTTCAACACAATTAATTAAATCAATAATGTTCACAACATTTTCTTCTCTGTTTCAACAATGCTAATTGAATTAATAATGTTCGTATTTTCTTCTCTTCTCCGACAAAACAGCAGCATCTTCGGTGAAAAGCAGCACAAGCTTAGAGTAATCCAATACTGAATCGAAATTGGAAGAAACTAATCCCCCATTTAACTCCCAGATTGTATTGTTGTTGAGTTATTCACACTGAATGCGGGTTTCCACAATTTGTGTTATAAGTCATAAGCTGGGACAAGGCGTTCGGGTTTAAATG
>CM031603.1:97752532-97755032 GCA_018398815.1 Conus ventricosus | reverse complement strand
CGCGTGGTCACGGTGAAGCTTGAGTACCAGCGGAGCCTGGACAGAATGACGTCAGTGGTGGAGACCCAGCGTCAACACCACTGTTGTCATGGTCAGATGTCCACGGCAGCTGGACGGAGTGAAGTCATCGGTGGAGACCCAGTATCAACACCACTGTTGTCATGGTCAGATGTCCACGGCAGCTGGACGGAGTGAAGTCATCGGTGGAGACCCAGTATCAACACCACTGTTGTCATGGTCAGATGTCCACGGCAGCTGGACGGAGTGAAGTCATCGGTGGAGACCCAGTATCAACACCACTGTTGTCATGGTCAGATGTCCACGGCAGCTGGATGGAGTGAAGTCATCGGTGGAGACCCAGTATCAACACCACTGTTGTCATGGTCAGATGTCCACGGCAGCTGGACGGAGTGAAGTCATCGGTGGAGACCCAGTATCAACACCACTGTTGTCATGGTCAGATGTCCACGGCAGCTGGACGGAGTGAAGTCATCGTGGACCCAACGTCAACACCACTGTTGTCATGATCAGATGCCCACGGCAGCTGGACGGAGTGAAGTCATCGGTGGAGACCCAACGTCAACACCACTGTTGTCATGGTCAGATGCCCACGGCAGCTGGACAAAATAAAGTCATCGGTGGAGACCCAGTATCAACACCACTGTTGTCATGGTCAGATGCCCACGGCAGCTGGACGGAGTGAAGTCAGTGGTGGAGACCCAGTATCAACACCACTGTTGTCATGGTCAGATGTCCACGGCAGCTGGACGGAGTGAAGTCAGTGGTGGAGACCCAGTATCAACACCACTGTTGTCATGGTCAGATGTCCACGGCAGCTGGACGGAGTGAAGTCAGTGGTGGAGACCCAGTATCAACACCACTGTTGTCATGGTCAGATGTCCACGGCAGCTGGACGGTATGAAGACAGTGGGGAAGACCCAGCATCAACACCACTGTTGTCATGGTCAGATGTCCACTGATGTCATGGTCAGATGTTGACGGCAGCTGGACGGTATGAAGTCAGTGGGGAAGACCCAGCATCAACACCACTGTTGTCATGGTCAGATGTCCACTGATGTCATGGTCAGATGTCCACTGATGTCATGGTCAGATGTTGACGGCAGCTGGACGGTATGAAGACAGTGGGGAAGACCCAGCATCAACACCACTGTTGTCATGGTCAGATGTCCACTGATGTCATGGTCAGATGTTGACGGCAGCTGGACGGTATGAAGTCAGTGGGGAAGACCCAGCATCAACACCACTGTTGTCATGGTCAGATGTCCACTGTTGTCATGGTCAGATGTCCACTGATGTCATGGTCAGATGTCCACGGCAGCTTTGCTGTGTTGACTGTGCCACCACTGCAGGCCACAACATCCGAGAAGAGGCGCTTTAAGGTGCCGACAATGCTGTTTGATGAGATGCAGACAGGCTGAACACACCACCACACGCCCAGTCACTTCGTTTTCCATTTCAGGTGCAGGCAGGCTGAACACAACACCACACGCCCAGTCACTTCGTTTTCCATTTCAGGTCAAAAATATCTGTGTGCAGCTAGCAGACAGTTCCCCTGTTACACCAGTGGAGCCAGCAGACAGTTCCCCTGTTACACCTGTGGAGCCAATAGACAGTTTCCCCGTTACACCAGTGGTGCCAGCAGACAGTTTCCCTGTCACACCAGTGGAGCGAACAGTTTCCATGTTACACCATTAGAGCCAGCAGACAAGTTCCCTGTTACACCAGTGGAGCGAACAGACAGTTCTCTGTTACACCAGTGGAGCCAGCAGACAGTTCCCCTGTTACACCAGTGGAGCCAGCAGACAGTTTCCCTGTTACACCAGTGGAGCCAGCAGACAGTTTCCCTGTTACACCAGTGGAGCCAGCAGACAGTTTCCCTGTTACACCAGTGGAGCCAGCAGACAGTTTCCCTGTTACACCAGTGGAGCCAGCAGACAGTTCCCCTGTTACACCAGTGGAGCCAGCAGACAGTTTCCCTGTTACACCAGTGGAGCCAGCAGACAGTTCCCTGTTACACCAGTGGAGCCAGCAGACAGTTTCCATGTTACACCAGTGGAGCCAGCAGAAAGTTTCCCTGTTACACCAGTGGAGCCAGCAGACAGTTTCCCTGTTACACCAGTGGAGCTAACAGACAGTTCCCTGTTACACCAGTGGAGCAAACAGACAATTCGCTGTTACACCAGTGGAGCAAACAGTTTCCCTGTTACACCAGTGCAGCAAACAATTCCCTGTTACACCAGTGCAGCAAACAATTCCCTGTTACACCAGTGGAGCAAAGTTTCCCCGTTACACCAGTGGAACCAGCAGATGCGTTTACCTGTTACACCAGTGGAGCCAGCAGATACGTTTCCCTCTTACACCAGTGGAGCCAGCAGATACGTTTCCCTGTTACACCAGTGGAGCCAGCAGATACGTTTCCCTGTTACACCAATGGAGCCAGCAGATACGTTTCCCTGTTACACCAGTGGAGCCAGCAGAT
>CM031603.1:97729903-97743783 GCA_018398815.1 Conus ventricosus | reverse complement strand
GATCACAATCACTCTCTACATACACATTTTAAATAAAAAAGAGAAATTCATATAACAGTGCACAAAATTTATAAAAACAAATTTTCTGAAAACAATCTGAAACTGCTTTAAATCTTTCTTCCATAAATCTTAGATGAAACATGTTGATCTCTTTCAGGGAGTCAAAAACCATTTCAGGTGGGACATCTCTGAACCAGATTTTCAGGGAGCCTGCTCTAAAGTGTTTATGTCTGATGTCATGTAAATCCCAGCATGCTGTATGAACTTCTATAGTGAGTAGTACATCGCAGCGAATGCAGCAAGGAGCTTCTCTGTCTTTGAAGAGATACAAATGGGTGTAAGAAAAGCAGCCTTTGTACAATCAGCACGAAACTGTCTCCTCTTCACTGACCAAAGTAAAACCTCTTCAAGGTTTGGATGGACTTTAAAGAGTTTGTTATTCATTTGATGTTTGTTAATCATTTGATGTTTGTTATTCATTTGATGTTTGTTAATCATTTGATGTTTGTTATTCGTTTGATGTTTGTTAATCATTTGATGTTTGTTAATCATTTGATGTTTGTTATTCATTTGATGTTCCATTCCTTCCACCAGAGGTCTTTGACATCAGTCTGAGTGTTAGGTTTCAGATGGGTGTGAGGGATAGACTCTGCTGTGTGACAGTGATGGGGAAGAGATGAATACATACACAGCAAGAAGTTCAGCGCCTGTGGAAAGACAGGGGGAGAGGGGCAGTCCTCCACAGCAGCCCAACAAACGTCGAGTCTGGCCCTACAACAGGTCACCCACCTGGCCCTACAACAGGTCACCCCACCCGCCCTACAACAGGTCACCCCACCTGCCCTACAACAGGTCACCCCACCTACCAAACAACAGGTCACCCCACCTAACCACAACAGGTCACCCCACCTGGCCCTACAACAGGTCACCCACCTGGCCCTACAACAGGTCACCCCACCTGGCCCTACAACAGGTCACCCCACCTGGCCCTACAACAGGTCACCCCACCTGGCTCCACAACAGGTCACCCCACCTGGCCATACAACAGGTCACCCCACCTGCCCCACAACAGGTCACCCCACCTGGCTCCACAACAGGTCACCCCACCTGCCCACAACAGGTCACCCCACCTGGCCCTACAACAGGTCACCCCACCTGCCCCACAACAGGTCACCCCACCTGGCTCCACAACAGGTCACCCCACCTGCCCCACAACAGGTCACCCCACCTGCTCCACAACAGGTCACCCCACCTGCCAGACAACAGGTCACCCCACCTGGCTCCACAACAGGTCAACACACCTGCCCCACAACAGGTCACCCCACCTGGCCCTACAACAGGTCCCCCCCTGGCCCTACAAGAGGTCACCCCACCTGGCCCTACAACAGGTCATCCCACTTGTCCTACAACAGGTCACCCCACCTGGCCCTACAACAGGTCACCACACCTGGCCCTACAACAGGTCATCCCACTTGTCCTACAACAGGTCACCCCACCTGGCCCTAAAGCAGGTCATCCCATCTCGGCACTAAGACAGGTCAAGGACCATAGAGTCTGGCCCTACAACAGGTCACCCCACCTGGCCCTACAACAGGTCACCCCACCTGGCCCTACAACAGGTCACCCCACCTGGCCCTACAACAGGTCACCCCACCTGGCCCTACAACAGGTCACCCACCTGGCCCTACAACAGGTCACCCAACCTCAGCACTGAGACATGACAGGGACAATACAGTCTGGCCCTACAACAGGTCACCCCACCTCACTGAGACATGACAGGGACCATCGAGGCTGGCCCCACAACAGGTCACCCCACCTCAGTGAGACATGACAGGGACAATACAGTCTGGCCCACAAAAGGTCACCCCACCCCAGTGAAATATGGGGGCAATACGTCTGGCCTACAAAGGTCACAAACCCCACACGAGACATGACAGGGCTGTAATCTGGCCCCCACAACAGGGGCACCCATCTCAGCACTGAGAATTCAGGGGGCCGTAAGGGCTGGGCCCCAATAGGGACCCACCTCGCACTGAGAAAAGACAGGGACCATGAGTTGGCCCACAACAGGTCACCCCCCCCCCACGAGGGGGGGCAGGGACCCTAGAGTTTGGCCCTACAACAGGGCCCCCCCCTCAACACTGAGGAGGACAGGGACCATGAGTCTGGGCCCAAACGGTACCCCACTCAGCACTGAAGGAGGGCAGGGACTGAGATCTGGCCCACAACAGGGCACCCCACTCAGAATGAAGGGGACATGGACCCTAAGGTTTGGGTCCACAACAGGTCACCCCACCTCAACATGAGGGAGGAAAGGGCCCTGGAGTCTGGCCCCCCATAGGTCCCACACCTCAACATGGGGAGGACAGGACCAAAGTTTGGCCCCCACACAGGTCACCCAACCTCAGCCTGTGGGAGGGAAAAGGGGCCGTAGAGTTGGGTCTAAAACAGGGACCCCACCTAAACCCGAGGGGGACAGCGACATAGAGTCTGGCCTACAACGGGCCCCCCAACCTCAGCATGAGGGAGGGCAGGGGCCTAGAGTCTGGCCCCACAACATCACCCCCCTTCGACTGAGACCGACAGGGACCTAGATTGGCCCTAAACAGGTAACCCCCTCAGCACGGGAGGGTAGGGACCAAAGAGTTGGCCGTACAAAGGGACCCCACCTCAACAGTGAGGGGGGACAGGGACCAAGAGTCGGCCCTACAAAGGTCCACACCTCGCACTGGACAGCAGGGACCATGAGTCTGGCCCTAAAAAGGGCACCCCACCTCGCACTGAGGGAGGGGCATGGACCATAGAGTCTGGCCGTACAACAGGTACCCCCCCTGAAAAACTGAGGGGGACAGGGGCCGTAGGTTGGCCGTACAACCTCACCCCCCCTAACACTGAGGGGGAAAGGGACCATAGAATCTGGCCCTAAAAAGGGGCACAACACCTCACACGAGGGGGGCCCGGGGCCGTAGAGTTGGCCTACAACAGGGCACACACCCAAACTGACGGAGGACGGGACCGTAGAGTTGGGCCACAAAGGTCACCACACCTCCAAAAACTGAGGGAGGAAGGACCATAGAGTCTGGAACACAACAGGGCACCCCCTCTCAGCCTGAAGGGCAGGGGCCCCAAAAAATCTGCCCTACAAGGTCACAAAACCTCAGCACTGAGGGAGGGGCGGGACCCTGATTGGCCCTACAAAGGTCACCACACCTCAACACTGACGGAGGACAGGGGCCCTAAGTCTGGTCTACAACAGGGCCCACCCTCAACACTGAGGAACAGGGACCATAGAGTTGGCCCCACAAAGGCACCCCCATCTCACACTGAAGGGGACAGGGACCAAGGTTGGCCCACAACAGGTACCCATTCAACACTGAGGAGGGGCAGGGACCATAAGTCTGGGCCCAAACAGGTACCCCCCCTCGAAGACTGACGGGACCGGGTCTGGCCCCACAACATCACCCCATCTCACACTGAGACTGCAGGGACCTTTGATTTGGCCACAACAGGTCCCCCACCCAGCCGAAAGGGGGCGGGGCTGAGGTCTGCCCACAACAGGGCACCCCATCTCGAACTGAAAGGAGGACATGGCCGTGAGCTGGATCCCCAACAGGGCACCCCCCCTCAAACTGAGGGAGGACATGGACCGTGGGTCTGGCCCCACATCGGTCACCACCTCAACCTGGGGAGGACAGGAACAATAGAGTCTGGCCCCCAACATCACCCAACCTCAGCACTGTGGGGGGACAGGGGCCGTAGAGTCTGGATCACAACGGTCACCCCCCTCAAAATGAGGGGGACAGCGACATAGAGTCTGGCCCCACAACAGGGGACCCAACCTCGCACTGAGGGAGGGGCGGGGCCGTAGAGCGGCCTACAAAGGGGCACCCCCTTCGCACTGAGACACGACAGGGACCATAGAGTCTGGCCCTACAACAGGTCAACCCACCTCAGCATGAGGGGGGGATAGGGACCCCAAAAAGCTGGCCGGACAACGGTCACCCCACCTCAACAGGAGGGGGGGGAAGGGGCCCCAGAGTCTGGCCATACAAAAAGGGCAGCCACCTCAGCACTGAGACACGACAGGGGACCCAAAAGTCTGGCCCTACAATGGTCCCCCACCCCAGCACTGAGGGAGGACATGGACCATAGAGTCGGCCGTACAACGGTCACCCCCCTGAAAACGAGGGGGGGACAGGGACCGTAGAGTCTGGCCGTCAAAAGCTCACCCACCCAAACTGAGGGGGGACAGGGACCATAGGTCTGGCCCTCAACAGGTCACAACACCCCAGCACTGGGGGGAAGGGCCGTAAGTTGGCCGACAAAAAGGTCACCAACCTCAACATGACGGAGGGCAGGGACCCTAAGTTGGGCCTACAACAGGTCACCACCCTAACACTGAGGGAGGAAAGGGCCTGAGTCTGGAACTACAAAAAGGGACCCCATCCAGCACTGAAGGACAGGGGCCATAAAGTCTGGCCCTACAAACGGTCCAACACCTCAGCATGAGGGAGGACGGACCGAGATCTGGGTACAAAGGTCACCCCAAATCAAAATGAGGAGGACAGGACGTAGAGTCTGGGCGTCAACAGGTCACCACACCTCAAAAACGAGGGAGGACAGGGGCCATAGAGTCTGGCCCTACAAAAGGTCACCCCATTAGCACTGAAGGAGGGCGGGACCAAAAAGTCGGCCCTCAAAAGGTCACCCCATCTCAACACTGAGGGAGGACAGGGGGCCATAGAGTTGGCCTTACAACGGTCACCCCACCTCATAAGCAAGACGGGACCCAGAGTCTGGCCCTACAAAGGTCACCCCATCTCAGCATGAGACAGGAGGGGCCCTTTGAGTCTGGCCCTTCAACAGGCACCCCACCTCAGCACTGAGCATACAGGGGGTAGAGGGCTAGCCCTACAACAGGGACCCCACCTCATGGACATGACAGGGACCCAAAAGTTGGCCCCACAAAAGGGCCCCCACCCGGAGACATGACGGGACAAAACAGTTGGCCCTAAAAGGTCACCCCACCTCAGTGAGACATGACGGGACCCTAGGTCTGGGGCCCCACAACGGGGCACCCACCTCACATGGAATGACAGGGACCGTAGAGTTTTGGCCCTAAACAGGGCACCCCACTCAGCACTGAGGGAGGCGGGACCATAAGTCTGGCCCTTACAAAGGTCACCCCCCCTCAGCAGGGGGGACAGGGACCATAGAGTTGGGCCCTACAACGGTCCCCCACTCAACTGAGGGAGGCAGGGCCATAGAGTCTGGCCCTACAACAGGTCACCCCTCTCGAATGAAGGAGGCAGGGAGTAGAGTCTGGCCCTACAACAGGTCACCCCCCCTCAACACTGAGGGGGGACAGGGACCCTAGAGTCTGGCCCTCAACAGGGCACCCCCCCTCAGCACTGGGGGACAGCGACCATAGAGTCTGGCCGTCAAACGGTCACCCCAAACCCAGCACTGAGGAAGGGACCCTGAGTCTGGCCCCACAACAGGTTCCCCCACCTAACACTGAGGGAGGACAGGGGCCATAGAGTTGGCCCTACAAAAGGTCCCCCACCCCAACACTAGGGGGACAGGGACTATAGGTCTGGCCCTCAACGGGCACCCCCCCTCAAAAAACTGAGGGAGGACGGGGGCCGAGAGTCGGCCGACAAAAGGTCACCCCACCTCAGCATTGAACATGACAGGGAACGTAGAGTCTGGCCCTACAAAGGTCACCCCCCCTCAACACTGGGAAGGACAGGGACCCTAAAGTCTGGCCTACAAAAGGTCACCCACCCCTGAGACATGACAGGGCCGAGAGTCTGGCCCTAAAACAGGCACCCCCCCTCATGGGAACATGACAGGGCCATAGAGTCTGGCCTACAACAGGTCACCCCCCCAGCATGAAATGACAGGGGGCCGAAGTCTGGCCCAAACAGGTCACCCCCCTCGATGAGGGGGACAAGGACCGTAGAGTCGGGGCCCTTTTTCAACAGGGCCCCACCTCAGTGAGACATGACAGGGCCGTAAGTTTGCCCCACAAAAGGTCACCCCCCCCTCGCCGAGGGGGGGAAGGGCCAAGAGTTGGCCCTACAAAAAGGTCACCCCCCCTCAGTGAGCAGCAGGGACCGTAGGTCTGGCCTACAAAGGGCACCCCCCCCTACACTGAGGGGGACAGGGACCATAGAGCCGGGCCCCAAACAGGTACCCCACCCCAGTGAGAAATGACGGGACCAAGGTTGGCCCTACAAAAGGTCCCCCCCTCGTGGAAAATGCGGGACAAAACAGTTGGCCCTACAACAGGTACCCCACTCATGAGGGCATGACGGGACCAAGAGTCTGGCCCTACAACAGGACCACACCTCAGCATGAGAATGACAGGGACCATCGAGTTTGCCCTACAAAAGGTCACCCCATCCAGCACTGAGGGGACGGGACCATAGGTCTGGCCGTACAACAGGTCCCCCCACCCAGACTCAGGGGGGGACAGGGGCCAAGGTCTGGCCCTACAACATCACTCCATTTTCAGCCTGAGGGGGCAGGGACCTAGAGTCTGGCCCTACAAAAGGTCACCCCCCCTCAGCCGAAAAGGGGCAGGGACCATAGAGTCGGCCCTACAACAGGGCACCCCCCTCAGCACGAAGGGGACGGGACCATAGGCGGCCCTACAACAGGTCACCCCATCTCAAAAACTGAGGGGGGGGGCAGGGGCCATAGATTGGCCTTACAAAGGTCACCCCACTCATAAGAATGAAGGGACCCTAGGGGTTGGCCCCCACAACAGGGCACCCCCTCTCAGCACTGAGAATGGCAGGGACCGTAGAGTCTAGCCTACCAGGGCACCCCACCTCACTGAGACATGACAGGGACCATGAGTCTGGCCCACAAAAACACCCCACCTCAGTGAGACAGACAGGGACAATACAGTCTGGCCCTACAAAAGGTCACCCCACCTTGTGAGACAGACAGGGACCCTAAGTCTGGCCTAAAACAGGTCACCCCACCTCAGCACTGAGGGAGGACGGGGACAAGATTTCTGGCCCAAACAAAGGTCACCCCACCTCAACACTGAGGTAGGACAGGGACCATAGAGTCTGGCCTACAACAGGTCACCCCACACACTGGGGGAAGGACAGGGACAAAGAGTCTGGTTCTACAACAGGTCACCCCACCTCAACACTGAGGGGGGACGGGGACCGTAGAGTCTGGCCGTAACAACAGGTCACCCCCCTCAGCACTGAGACATGACAGGACAATAGGTCTCCCCTACAACAGGTCACCCCCACCTCAACACTGACGGGGGACAGGGACCATAGAGTCTGGCCCTACACAGTCACCCCACCCCCTCAGACATGACAGGGACAATAGAGTCGGGCCCCTAAAAAGGTCACCCCACCTCAACACTGAGGGAGTACAGGGATCGAGAGTCTGGCCCTACAACAGGCACCCCACCTCAACACTGGGGAGGACAGGACCGTAGATCTGGCCCTACAACAGGTCACCCCCCCTCAACACTGAGGAGGACAGGACCACAGAGTCGGCCCTACACAGGTCACCCCACCTCAACACTGGGGGAGGACGAAACCATAGAGTCTGGCCCTACAACAGGTCACCCACCTCAGCATGAGAAGACAGGGCCGGGAAGTCTGGCCCTACAACGGGTCACCCCACCTAAACACTGAGGGGGACAGGGACCATAGATCTGGCCTACAACAGGTCACCCCACCTCAGTGAGACATGACGGGGACCGTAGAGTCTGGCCCTACAACAGGTCACTCCATTTCACACTGAGGGAGGACAGGGACCATAGAGTCTGGCCCTACAACAGGTCACCCCCCCTCAACCTGGGGAGGACAGGCCGTTAGAGTCGGCCCTACAAGGGTCACCCACCCAACACTGAGAGGAAAAGGACCAAGGTCTGGCCCTACAACGGGTCACCCCACCTCAGCACGGGAAGGAGGACAAAGACTGCAGTCTTGCCCTAAAAAGGGTCCCCCCCATCCAGCACTGAGACATGACAGGGACCGTAGAGTCTGGCCCTACAACAGGTCCCCCCACCTCAGCATGAAGGAGGACAGGGAACCATAGAGTCTGGCCCTACAACGGGTCACCCCCCCTCAGTGAGACATGACGGGGCCCGTAGAGTCTGGCCCTACAACAGGTCACCCACCTCAACACTGAGGGAGGACAGGGACAGTAGAGTGGCCCTACAAAAGGTCACCCCACCTCAACACTGAGGGAGGACAGGGACCATAGAGTCGGGCACTACAACAGGTCACCCCACCTCAACACTGAGGGGGGACAGGACAATAGAGTCGGGTTCTACAAGAGTCACCCCACCTCAACACTGAGGGAGGACAGGGACCGTAGAGTCGGGCCCGACAACGGGTCACCCCACCTCAGCACTGAGACATGACAGGGACAATAGGTCGGGCCCCTACAACAGGTCCCCCCCACCTCAACACTGACGGAGGACAGGACCATAGAGTCTGGCCTACACAGGTCACCCCACCTCAGCACTGAGACATGACAGGGACAATAAAAGTCTGGCCCTAAAAACAGGTCACCCCACCTCAACACTGAGGAGGACAGGACCGTAGAGTCTGGCCCTACAATAGGTCACCCACCTCAACACTGAGGGAGGACAGGGACCATAGAGTCGGGCCCTACAACAGGTCACCCCATCAACACTGAGGGGGACAGGGACCACAGAGTCGGGCCCTACAAACGGGTCACCACCTAAAACACTGAGGGATGACAGCGACCATAGAGTCTGGCCCTACAACAGGTCACCCAACCTCAGCACTGACGGAGGACAGGGACCGTAGAGTCTGGCCCTACAACAGGTCACCCCACCTCAACACTGAGGGAGGACGGGGACCATAGAGTCTGGCCCTACAACAGGTCACCCCACCTAAAACACTGAGGGAGGACGGGGACCGTAGAGTCTGGCCGTAAAACAGTCACCCCCACCCTCAGCATTGAGACATGACAGGGAACGTAGATCGGGCCCCTACAACAGGTCACCACCTCAGCACTGAGACATGACAGGGACCATAGAGTCTGGCCCTACAACAGATCACCCCACCTCAGTGAGACAGGACAGGGACCGTAGAGTCGGCCCTACAACAGGTCACCCCACCTCAGCACGGGAGGACAGGGACTGTAGAGTCTGGCCCTACAACAGGTCACCCCATCTCAGCACTGAGACATGACAGGGCCGTAGAGTGTGGCCCTACAACAGGTCACCCCACCTCAGCACTGAAGGAGGACAGGAACAATAGTCTGGCCCTACAACAGGTCACCCCACCTCAGTGAGACATGACAGGGACCGTAGAGTCTGGCCCTACAACAGGTCACCCCACCTCAGCACTGAGACATGAAACGGACCGTAGAGTCTGGCCCTACAACAGGTCACCCCACCTCAGCACTGAGACATGACAGGACCATAGAGTCTGGCCCTACAACAGGTCACCTCACCTCAGCACTGAGGGGACAGGGACCGTAGATCTGGCCCTACAACAGGTCACCCCACCTCAGCACGGGAGACAGGGACAGGGACCGTAGAGTCTGGCCCTACAACAGGTCACCACACCTCAGCACTGAAGGAGGACAGGGACCATAGAGTCTGGCCCTAAAACAGGTCACCCCCTCAGCACTGAGACATGACAGGGACCGTAGAGTCTGGCCTACAACAGGTCACCTCAACTCAGCAATGAGACATGACAGGGACAGTAGGCGGGCCGTACAACGGGTCCCCAACACCTCAGTGAGACATGACAGGACAATAGAGTCTGGCCCTAAAACGGTCACCCACCTCAGAAATGAGACATGACAGGACCATAGGGTCTGGCCCTACAACAGGCCACCCCACCTCAGTGAGACATGACGGGGACCATAGAGTTGGCCGTACAATAGGTCACCCCACCTCAGCACTGAGACATGACAGGGACCGTAGAGTCTGGCCCTACAACGGGTCACCCCACCTCAGCACTGAGGGAGGAGAGGGACCGTAGAGTTGGCCCTACAACAGGTCACCCCACCTCAGTGAGACATGACAGGGACCGTAGAGTCGGGCCCCTACAACAGGTCACCCACCTCACCCACGGGAGGAGGGACAGGGACCATAGAGTCTGGCCCTATAACAGGACACCCCACCTCAGTGAGACATGACAGGGACCGCAGAGTTGGCCCTACAACAGGTCACCCCACCTCAGCACTGAGGGGGGACAGGGACCATAGAGTCTGGCCCTACAACAGGTCCCCCCACCTCAGTGAGACATGACAGGGCCCCTAGAGTCTGGCCCTAAAAACAGGTCACCCCACCTCATGAGACATGACAGGACAATACAGTCGGGCCCTACAACAGGTCACCCCACCTCAGTGAGACAGACAGGGACCATAGAGTCTGGCCCTACAACAGGTCACCACACCTCAGCACTGAGACATGACAGGACCATCGAGTCTGGCCCTACAACAGGTTACCCCATCTCAGCACTGAGGGAGGACAGGGACCATAGAGTCTGGCCGTACAACAGGTCACCCACCTCAGCACTGAGGGAGGACGGACCATAGAGTGGCCCACACAGCCCCCATCTCAGCACTGAGGAGGACAGGGACCATAGAGTCTGGCCCTACAACAGGCCCACCCATCTCAGCACTGAAGGAGGACAGGACCGTAGAGTCGGGCCCTACAACAGGTCACCCCACCTCAACACTGAGGGAGGACGGGGACCCTTAGAGTCTGGCCCTACAACGGTCACCCCACCTCAGCACTGGGGGAGGACAGGGACCATAGAGTCTGGCCGTACAACAGGTCACCCCACCTCAACACTAGGGAGGACAGGACCGTAGAGTCTGGCCGTACAACAGGTCACCCCACCTCAACACTGAGGGAGGACAGGGACAGTAGAGTCTGGCCCTACAAAAGGTCACCCACCTCAACACTGAGGGGGCAGGGACCATAGAGTCTGGCCCTACAACAGGTCACCCCACCTAAAACACTGAGGGAGGACAGGGACAATAGATTGGTTCTACAACGGTCACCCCACCTCAACACTGGGAGGAAGGCCCGTAGAGTCGCCCTACAACAGTCACCCACCTAAGCACTGAACAGCCCGGGACAATAGAGTCTGGCCCTACAACAGGTCACCCCACCTCAACACTGACGGAGGACAGGACCATAGAATCTGGCCCTACAACAGGTCACCCCACCCAGCACTGAGACATGACAGGGACAATAAGTCTGGCCCTACAACAGGTCACCCCCCCTCAACACTGAGGAGGACAGGGACCAGAGCCCTGGCCCTACAACAGGTTCACCCCACCTCAACACTGAGGAGGACAGGGACCATAGAGTCTGGCCCTACAACAGGTCACCCCACCTCAACACTGAGGGGGGACAGGGACCGTAGAGTCTGGCTGTACAACAGGCCCACCCCACCAAGCATTGAGACATGACAGGGAACTAGGTCTGGCCCTACAACAGGTCACCCCACCTCAAACACTGAGGAGGACAGGACCGTAGAGTCTGGCGTACAACAGGTCCCCCCACCTCAGTGAGACATGACAGGGACCGTAGAGTCTGGCCCTACAACGGGTCCCAATACCTCAGCACTGAGACATGACAGGGACCATAGAGTCTGGCCCTACAACAGGTCACCCCACCTCAGTGAGACAGGACAGGGACCGTAGAGTCTGGCCCTACAACAGGTCCCCCCTCCTCAGCACAGGGGACAGGGACTGTAGAGTCTGGCCCTACAATAGGTCACCCCATCTCAGCACTGAGACATGACAGGGACCGTAGAGTCTGGCCCTACAACAGGTCCCCCCCACCTCAGCACTGAAGGAGGACGGGAAAACAATAGTCTGGCCCTACAACGGGTCCCCCCACCTCAGTGAGACATGACAGGGCCGTAGGTTGGCCCTACAAAAGGTCACCCCACCTCAGCACTGAGACATGACAGGGACCATAGAGTCTGGCCACAACGGTCACCTCACCTCAGCACTGAGGAGGACAGGGACCGTAGAGTCTGGCCCTACAACAGGTCACCCCACCTCACACTGAGACATGACAGGGCCCGTAGAGTCTGGCCCAAACAACAGGTCACCCCCCCTCAGCACTGAAGGGACAGGGACCATAGAGTCTGGCCCTACAACAGGTCACCTCACCTCAGCACTGAGACATGACAGGGACCTTTAGAGTCTGGCCGTACAACAGGTCACCTCAACTCACAATGAGACATGACAGTGACCGTACAACAGGTCACCCCATCTCAGTGAGACATGACGGGACCATAGAGTTGGCCCTACAACAGGTCACCCCACCTCAGTGAGACATGACAGGGACCGTGAGTCTGGCCCCACAACAGGTCACCCCACCTCAGCACTGAGACATGACAGGGACCTAGAGTCTGGCCCTACAACAGGTAAACCCCACCCTCGTGAGACAGGACAGGGACCGTAGAGTCTGGCCCTACAACAAAATCACCCCACCTCAGTGAGACATGACAGGGACCATAAGTCTGGCCCTACAACAAAATCACCCCCCCTCAGTGAGACATGACGGGACCATGAGTCTGGCCCACAAAGTCACCCCACCTCAGTGAGAAAAGGACAGGGACATTAAGTCTGGCCCTACAACAGGTCACCCCCTCAGTGAGACATGACGGGGACCGTAGAGTCTGGCCCTACAACAGGTCACCCCACCTCAGCACTGAAGGAGGACAGGAACAATAGTCTGGCCTACAACAGGTCACCCCACCTCAGTGAGACATGACAGGGGACCGTAGAGTCTGGCCCTACAACGGGTCACCCCACCTCAGCACTGAGACATGAACGGACCGAGAATCTGGCCCTACAACAGGTCACCCACCCAGCACTGAGACATGACAGGGACCATAGAGCTGGCCCTACAACAGGTCACCTCACCTCAGCATGAGGGAGGACAGGGAAACCGTAGAGTCTGGCCCTACAACAGGTCACCCCACCTCAGCATGAGACATGACGGGACCGTAGAGTCTGGCCCTACAACAGGTCACCCCACCTCAGCACTAAAGGAAAGGACAGGGACCATAGAGTCTGGCCTACAACAGGTCACCTCACCTCAGCACTGAGACATGACAGGGCCATAGAGTCTGGCCGTACAACAGTCACCTAAAACTCAGCAATGAGACAGGGACAGTGCCCGTAGAGTCTGGCCGTACAACAGGTCACCCCATCTCAGTGAGACATGACAGGGACCATAGAGTCTGGCCCTACAACAGGTCACCCCACCTCAGTGAGACATGACAGGGACCGTAGAGTCTGGCCCCACAACAGGTCACCCCACCTCAGCACTGAGACATGACAGGGACCGAGAGTCTGGCCCACAACAGGTCACCCCCCCTCAGTGAGACAGGACAGGGACCGTAGAGTCTGGCCCTACAACAGGTCACCCCACCTCAGTGAGACATGACAGGGACCATAGAGTCTGGCCCTACAACAGGTCACCCCACCTCCAGTGAACAGGACAGGGACATTAGAGTCTGGCCCTACAAACAGGTCACCCCACCTCAGTGAGACATGACAGGGACCATAGAGTCTGGCCCTACAACATGTCACCCCACCTCAGTGAGACATGACAGGGACCGTAGAGTCTGGCCCTACAACAGGTCACCCCACCTCAGCACTGAGACATGACAGGGACCATAGAGTCTGGCCTTACAACAGGTCACCCACCTCAGCCACTGAGACATGACGGGGACCGTAAAAGTCCGGGGCCCCTAAAACAGGTCACCCACCTCAGCACTGAGGGAGGACAGGGACCGTAGAGTCTGCCCTACAATAGGTCCCCCCACCTCGTGAGACATGACAGGGACCGTAGAGTCTGGCCCTACAACAGGTCACCC
>CM031603.1:97691122-97729803 GCA_018398815.1 Conus ventricosus | reverse complement strand
ACTCAGCACTAAAGGGAGGACAGGGACCATAGAGTCTGGCCCTACAACAGGTCCCCCCACCTCAGTGAGACATGACAGGGACCGTAGAGTCTGGCCCTACAACGGTCACCCCACCTCAGCACTGAGGGAGGACAGGGACCATAGAGTCTGGCGGCTACAACAGGTCACCCACCTCAGTGAGACATGACAGGGACCGTAGAGTCTGGCCCTACAACAGGTCACCCCACCTCACTGAGACATGACAGGGACCATAGGTCTGGCCCCACAACAGGTACCCCACCTCAGTGAGACAGGACAGGGACCGTAGAGTCGGGCCCTACAACGGGTCACCCACCTCAGCATGAGGGAGGACAGGGACGTAGAGTTGGCCCTACAGCAGGTCACCCACCTCACTGAGACATGGACAGGGACCATAGAGTCTGGCCCTACAAACAGGTCACCCCACCTCAGTGAGACATGACAGGGACCATAGATTTTGGCCCCACAAACAGGTCACCCCACCTCAGCACTGAGGAGGACAGGGGAAACAGAAAACCTCAGAGACAAAGCCTTAAAAGACTCAGCTGATATAGAACATCTCACAGCATCCCCTTAAGATAACAAAAAAAGAAAGAAAGGGAGAAAATGGAAAGGGCAAGAAAAGAGAGAGGGGTGACCTATGGATGCGATGACAGGGAAAATATGTTGGAAATATTGTAACAAACAAAACAGTGTTATGGACAGACTGTTTCAAACAAAACAATGTTATGGTTAGACTGTACAAACAAAAAATGTTATGGATAGACTGTTCAAACAAAACAATGTTTATGGATAGACTGTACAAACAAAAACAATGTTATGGATAGACTGTACAAACAAAACAAAGTTATGGACAGACTGTTCAAACAAAACGTTATGGATAGACTGTTCAAACAAAAGAATGTTATGGATAGACTGTTCAAACAAAAAAGTTATGGATAGACTGTTCAAACAAAAAAAAAGGGGTGAAAAGTTAAAGGGCTGGGGAAGGGGGAGCAAAAAAAACAGACGAGAGTAAAGGGTGAATGACAATGAAGGTAAGATCATGTGTAAAGGATGAATAAAATGAAGGTAAGATCAGAGAGTAAAGGATGAATGGGCAATGAAGGTAAGATCAGTGTTTTTAAAGGATGAATAAAATGAAGGTAAGATCAGAGAGTAAAGGATGAATGACAATGAAGGTAAGATCAGTGTGTAAAGGATGAATAAATGAAGGTAAGATCAGTGTGTAAAGGATGAATGACAATGAAGGTAAGATCAGCATGTAAAGGATGAATGACAATGAAGGTAAGATCAGTGTGTAAAGGATGAATAAAAAGAAGGGAAGATCAGTTTTGTAAAGGATGAATGACAATGAAGGTAAGATCAGAGAGTAAAGGGTGAATGACAATGAAGGTAAGATCAGTGTGTAAAGGATGAATAAAATGAAGGTAAGATCAGCGTTTTAAAGGATGAATGACAATGAAGGTAAGATCAGCGTGTAAAGGATGAATGACAATGGAAGGTAAGATCAGAGAGTAAAGGAGAATGACAATGAAGGTAAGATCAGAGAGTAAAGGATGAATGACAATGAAAGGGAAGATCAGCGTGTAAAGGGTGAATGACAATGAAGGTAAGATCAGAGATAAGATAAGATAATGTTGCTTATAGCCCAGCTGAACACAAAGGGGCCACATCAGGGCTGTCAGGGAAGATCAGAGAGTAAAGGATGAAGACAATGAAGGTAAGATCAGCGTGTAAAAAGGATGAATGACAATGAAGGTAAGATCAGAGAGTAAAGGATGAATGACAATGAAGGTAAGACCAGCGTGTAAAGGATGAATGACAAAAAAAGGTAAGATCAGAGAGTAAAGGATTAATGACAATGAAGGTAAGATCACGTGTAAAGGATGAATGACAATGAAAGGGAAGACCAGCGTTTTAAGGATGAATGACAATGAAGGTAAGATCAGAGTGTAAAGGATGAATGACAATGAAAGGGAAGATCAGCGTGTAAAGGATGAATGACAATGAAGGTAAGATCAGAGAAATAAAGGATGAATGACAATGAAGGTAAGATCAGAGAGTAAAGGATGAATGACAATGAAGGTAAGATCAGAGAGTAAAGGATGAATGACAATGAAGGTAAGACCAGCGTGTAAAGGATGAATGACAATGAAGGTAAGATCAGAGAGTAAAGGATGAATGACAATGAAGGTAAGATCAGCGTGTAAAAAATGAATAAAATGAAGGTAAGATCAGCATGCAAAGGATGAATGAAAATGAAGGTAAGATCAGCGTGTAAAGGGTGAATGAAAATTAATGTAAGATCAGCGTGTAAAGGATGAATAAAATGAAGGTAAGATCAGCATGTAAAGGATGAATGAAAATGAAATGGGGAGTTTGTATTATACTCCCTGTTTGGCTAGTATACTTACCATGTCAGACCATAGCATTCCACGGCAGTTAGTTAGCTCTGCAGGCCGAGATTTTTTGTGGCTAATGCAGTAATAAGACCATCACGTGACGTCCACACTACTTCCGCCAGGGAAGAAACCAGTGTAAACTTCCTGTTCCTCATTCAACGAGGCCAATGCGCAAGGTAACCCCGAGAACCATAGCGCTAGCGGGGAAGGTAGGGTGGGCATTAGAGTCTGACATGGTAAGTATACTAGCCAAACAGGGAGTATAATACAAACTCCCCATTTTGGCGTCATATACTTTACCATGTCAGACCATAGCAGAATTCAAAGGAATCGGAGGAGGGCTTAGTGCCCTAATGGTTCTTGGGGTTAGCAGAGGAATAGATACGGCTGCGTTAGCCGCAAAAGAAGTCCCTAGAACCATTAGCCCTGGTCATGCGGACACCCCTAAAATAAAGGCTTATGAAGGGATTTTCCGGATGCCAGTAGGCTGCCTCGAGGATGTGGTGCAAGAGGACAGAGCGCTGAATCGCTGTGCAAGTGGCCAGCGCCCTGCCCTCATGGGCCCGGGGAGATAAGACGGGGAGATCCTTATACGCCTGGGCGTAGGCCGATCTGCCCATCTTGGAAGCATCTAGAGAGAACTGGGAGGAGCGCCTGAGGCGCGGGTTCCCAGTAGCCCCGAATGGAGCCAGCTGAGAGTCTAACGAAGAAGATAGGAGAGATAGGAACTACCTATCTGAAAATTGGAAGGCCAGATGGAGGAAAAGAGATGAGCCCAGAAGGCCATCCCTCCCCTTGGAAAAGGGCTCACCCTGTGGGGATTGGGAGTGGAGGGAAGGCGTATGTTATGAGGCCAGACCAGGGAGGGTGAGCGACTCTGGGCCTGAACACTGTTCTCCACTGGGCTGAGGGTCCCTTCACTCAGTGAGGAGGAACCCCGCTAAGTGTGTCGCGCAGAGGGTGAATCCCCGCACGGCAACAGTGGAGAGGGGCCTCTATTCGGGGGGAGAGGCTGAGGGAGCGAGCCCCCTTCCCCCACCCCCTTTTTCTGTTGTTGACACAACAAGGCACCGAAGTGTTGTCCGTGGGCAGGAGAACAAGTCGGTGCGAGACTTGGAGTTGGAAGCAGGGTAAAGGAGGGAAGCCTGCCCGTCGCTCACTGTGCGTCCCGCACTCCCGAGGTATGAGGGTTCTCAAAAGGGGGACAGCCCGAGATGGAGGGGGAGTGTAGAGGTTGAACTAGTGCCACTCTCCCTACCCGTCCGCTTGTAAAGACAGGAACACGAACAAGCGTGTATTTAAGATACTGAGCCATGCGCTTTTTTGTGGCCATAGTCAGCATGAGTGTGTGGTTTGAGAGCCCATTGATGGCAAATGAGACGATCTTTCGCACACAGAACATAGAACATAATGTTTTGGGGATCCTAACAACCAGTACTGCTTACCTTGACCCCAAGATCCTGAAACGCACACTTTCCTGACATGTCGATTGCCTTGAGCACCGACGGGAAAATGGCGGATGTAAGTATCGCGTCTTCAAGCGAAACGAGACTATACAAAACTAGGACGAGACCTTGGGAAAATCAATACTTCAAGGCGAGTGTCGTCTGCTACGCTAGGGCCGTTTGGGAACCCATTACGAACATATTTCAGGGTAAGTACAACTGCTTCCCAGATTTTCTGGAACCCCGATCTTGACAGGCGAGAAGTAGGTAGCGTCTGTGAGATGGGAGTATAAGGATGGAGTTTCCCATGGGTGACTCCCCCCGTCACCTTAGGGACTGTGACTGCTGGCCGAACCGAATATTTCTGGTAGGATTGTTTCGGTTTCGGCCTAGAGGGGATATTAGGGCGCTTGGTGGGCAGTGCCTTAAGCGCCGGGGAACGAGAGGACCGTGCCAGCACGGCAACTCTAGCTACCAACAGGCAGTTAAAGTGGCTCCTGGCTGCGCTGTCCGCCGCAGCTGAAAGGTGATGCGAGATCCTGTTGACCAGGTGTCGCATAAATGGGTCGCTGAACAAGAGAGAGTCCGTCTCCTGGTGTGTCTCGGAGCCCGAGTCCGATGACACTGGGACGGCGCCGTCCTCCTCCGGCTTGCGCACCCCTGGTGCGAGTTGCCAGACCTTCCCAGATGGAGGTGAGGGACTCAGAGGTGGGAATGAGAAAAAGTGAAAAAGGAGGAAAATTTTTGCGGGGGTCTGGGGGCGAAGCCCCTGAAGCTGAAGGATTTTTGTCATTTAACATTGAAAAAATCATAATCTGTGACACCAAATGATCAAGATCAAAAGTGTGCATGTGTGAGCGTTTGAATCATGTGTGTCACTCTGTGCAACTGTGTGTGTGCATTGTGTGTGTCAAATCATGAAACAAAATATCTATAAAGTATTGACATACCTCTCCCACTATTGATGTTTTTCTATTTTTTACTTCCCAGATATTTTACTGTTACCTGGGCCTGAATTTGGCCATTGCTTTTAACTTCTTGAATATCGAGTGCGACCCCTTGTTGCCAAATTTGCTCCAGAGGCCAACAGTCTGAGTCGCACTATTTTATGTTATTTTATTTTACTTTTTAACATGCGCGCTGGTGACCTACTCGTTTTGAGTGAACCAGTATTTTAGGAAGAAGAAGAAGAAGTAGTCCCAGGACTCCATGAAGATCACAGTCGAAGTTGCACATCACGGCTGACAGAAGCTATAACGATCTTTGTGTTCACAACTTCATCCAGCCATTCCAATTCCACTTATTTTTCATGAGGAATCAATGGAACTTGCCAACACTTTTTCATTTTCATTTAACGTGCGAAACATTTCGCCTGTCACCAGTCAAAAACTTATGAAAAAAGATGGCGGCGAATAAGGTCTGCGGATTATTTCCCTTTGGTTGATAGATTCGGTTAACCGCGTCGTACGTTGTTCTTCTACTTGTCTCGGGAGGGCTCATGTTAAACGGAAATGACCGAACGAATCAGTAGGTAGGTTGCTCGACGAGTCATTCGCTGACGTAGTTTCACCCCTCGCCCTCGCATTACGGCCATGCGAGCGTAGGATTTCGCCTAAGGCGGAAGAGCTCTGATAAATGTTACACCCCCCCCAATTTCTCAACGGATTTGCATCGATCTCAAAAATGACCTCTGAGGCCTCCAAAAAGGCGGAGAAAGGCGGAAGATTCCCACGTCTGGGGACTGTGGGGCGATGATCCTGGGTTTAGATCGCTGGGAGGGGGCGGCTCGGTGATGTCAGTGAAAGAAAGGACATTGTCAGAGGGTGGGGCCTCCCTCACAACCAGGTCAGGGCGCACCGTTCCAGGGTGCGCACATCGTACAATGAGGAGAAGGCTAGTTCTTCCTCATCTTCAGCCTCAGGGTGGTCTTGTTCCTGGCAGGGTTGGGTGGAATCTTCGTCAGGAGGCAACTTCAGGGATGCGTGTGGGTCCCGCCCTAGCCCTAGCTGGGTAGTGGGGGAATGCGAGGGCGGGTCCCTCGTGGCTCTATGATCGGCGGCCAGGCTAGGTTGGGGGAGCCTGTCCTGCCGATCGGACAGCGCCCGAGTGGAAGACCGAGGTCGACCCAGGTGGATGAGGCTGGGTGCCACATTCGACCGTGGAGCTGGTCGTGTTGCGTGTTGGAATTAAGCCACTGGTCTCTCTCGGGGGCATAGAGCCACCGGTCCCCGGGGAGGTAGGCGGGCTATGGCGGCCCTGGGGTGTGGGCAGGATGTCCCCGAGGACCCGGGTAACCTGAAACACCAAAGGGGGGGGGTAATCGAGGGGCCGTGGCCTGTCGTACCCGCCCAGGGACGTGCACTGCCACATATACGTCCTTGGTGTGGGCCTGGGAGGGCCTTAGTGGTGGTGGGGAGGACGCGGTAGTCGAGCCTCCTACCCGCATATGTGTGGATTGGGCTGGCTGCGGCACCGTGTTCCTTCCCCCAGAGGAATAAGTCAGGTTACCCTTGTCCCGCTGGTTGATCCTCCCCCCGGAGGAACGGGACCGCGGACGTTGCCCAAGTGGGAAGCCGATGAAGTCGACTCCCCAACGTCCTGTACCCCTAGGGGAATATGTGGCGGTCGATCGGGGTTGGTCGACGGCCCTTGTGCATGGACACGACCGGGCTCTTGGCGCGGCGTGACCACGCGCCCAGAATTATGGACACCGCTGAGGTCGTGCGTCGGAGTGACCATAATACTGCTTCCGGAGTCATGGCGCTCCTCGAGCACAGGTGTTGGCTGCACCTGTGCCCGGTGGGGCAGAGCGCTGTGAGTCCACGTATCAAGTTCGGGGGGAAAAGTGAAACGTGGCTCATCAAGGCAAGTGGCGGGTGGTGATTCCATCCCAGACCCGTCACCCGTGCTGGTCCGCGGCTCGGCAAGGTTCCCCAGGGGCCGAGGGTCGCGTGACACAGCATGATAGACAGAAGTCTCACTGTGCGTCGGGAGGCTAGAGGGCAAGCCGGCCAATGGAGACGGGGGGAGGGAGAATTTCAGTGAGAAGATTTGACTTGGATCAGCCCTTTGAGGGCACCCTTGCCCTTAGACTTTCTGGGCAGGTCAAAAGAGAGACATTTAGAAATGGTGGCCGCTTGCCTAGTAGCCTTCGGACGTAGCGATTGTGTGTCCGTCGGACGGGTAGAGGAGGAATGGTCACGCGTCCCCTCCGCGGAAAAGTCATCTCCATCTACCCTGACCATACGTTCTTCCATGAGAACGGATTGCTCTGGATCGGAATCGACCCGCGGGTTTCTCCGGGAATGTGAGCGACTTCTGAGTGGTGAAGTGGCTCGACCCGACGGTGTCCTTCACCATGTTGGGCAATGGTGGCAGAGCAAACCCGGAGCACACGATCACAAAGAGGAGACAAAATGGTCGATCGAGAAGAAGTAAATTAATCTCAATCGGCCGTGTGGTGTTGTGTAAAGGAGTCGAGAAATCGACAGAAAACTCGAACTACCCGTACACGCCACCAACAGCGAGAATGCTGAGTAATGTTAGATATCAATCGTGATCAGCGTGTAGTATTACGAACTTGTACTAGGACAAAATTTCTAGCACTAATGTGGATATTGTGTACTAGTACGAAGATATTGAGCACTAAACCGTCTAAGGCAGACCCAGTACGAAGTACGGGCCGGCCAGAAGACAAAATGGTGGGAAACACGACCGGTGAGGGAGACAATGGAGGCCTACGACCGGCGAGTGTACGATCGTGGAAAATAAACAAAGGGCGTGTGCAGAGAAATACCGAGCTGCGGAGCAGGTATGTCGAGGAGATAGTTGCGTTAAGCTGGGGCAAGGAGCACGGAGACAGTGCCAGAAATGGCACTGACCACAACTCGAGAGAAGAAAACAAAGTCGCGAGGGAAAGAAAAAGGAGAGCTGTGGGAAAATGCACAAAATCGCGAGAGTACCGACGATCGTGAAAGGAGAGAAATTATTCAATCCAATCCCACCAGGAGACTCTCGGTCTACATTGTAATAATGATACATGGGGTAGTAATAAATGTGCACACGTTGGTAGATCAAGAGATCGTCGAGACACCCAATCTACCAGTAGTAATGATAAATGGGGGTAGTAATAAATGTGCACACGTTGGTAGATCAAGAGATCGTAGAGACACCTGATCTACCAGGAGTAATGATAAATGGGGAACAGATAAATGTTACTAATGGGGCACTAATAAGTGTGCACACGTTGGTAGATCAAGAGATCGTAAGACACTCTCTCTACCTGTAATAATGATAAATAAGGTACAGGAAAATACGCCCGGGGAAGCCGCGTACCGCCACACAAGGTGCATGCGGTCAGGCAATATGGCGGACATGCCAACCGTCGTGGCACAATCCAACATGGCGGATCGATTGACCGGAAGGGATCGATCGCCGAGAGTGACATGCACTGGCGCGCAAGAGTAAAATACCCCTGGTGTACCTGTAATAATGCTAAGGAGGTACTAATCAATGTGCACCAGTTGGTAGATGAAGAGATCGTAAAGACCATCAATCTACCTGTGAGAAATTAGGTACTAAACACATGTGCACCAGTAGGCAGATCAAGAGATCATAAGTCACTCGATCTGCCTGTAGTAAGGATACATGGAGTGCCATATAGGGTACAAATAGATGTGGCCTGGGGAAATCCCTGTACCGGCAAGCATGTGCGATCGAAAATGGGCACCATGCGGTGAGGCAATATGGAGGAGAAGCCGATCGTAGTGGAAAATCCAAGATGGCGGGTCGATTGACCGGTGAGGGTTAGGTCATCGAAAGAGAAGCAATGGGCGCGAGAGTAAAATCGACTGACGCACTGAAGGTATACGAGGGGCCGAAAGGAGACTCCGTAGAGGGAATGTTAGGATAACAAATGTTTATTATTGGCTTAAATGATTGACGGGAGATAGAAAGGTGAACTCTTCTTCTTCTTCCTCTTCTTTCTTAAAACACGTCCGCCATCCTAATTTGATCGTAGCAATGTGGGTACAAACCCGATCGACCGTACTAGACGAGCGATCGAAGAAGACGATCAGGAGTAGTGATGCAAGGAAAAGAAGGAGATAATAATAGAGGAGGAAAACCTCCATAGCAGTGAAGCGGTACGAAGACCGAGGACGACCACGCAGAAGTCGGACGAAATGGCGAGAATAAAGATGGCGGCTCGAGCGACCTACGAAGATCGATCGTCGATGTGAATGACCGAGATGGCTATTGGGAATAAACAACGCGCTGAGATCGATGGAAATCAGTGGAAATGGGGAAGAAAATAACGAGAGAGTGGCTGACGCGTTACAACAAGGGTGACGCGTTCCCAAACCCGGCGAGTAAGGGAAGAATGGAGAACAATGGGGTGAAGAAAGTGGTGAGCCGTCACGCCTAGAGCGTGAATAAAATGAAATAAAATGCCATCCATAAGCCTCACACAGCAATGGTACCCATGGTCGAACGTAAGCCACAACAGAGCAAGTAAAGAAGGCAAGCACACAAGCAATCTCTACAAAAAAAAATCAGAAGTATAGGCGAGACAGAACAAAAACCTGTCCTTGTTAGGCAGGAGGCCGAGGTTGAATGAGGAACAGGAAGTTTACACCGGTTTCTTCCCTGGCGGAAGTAGTGTGGACGTCACGTGATGGTCTTATTACTGCATTAGCCACAAAAAATCTCAGCCTGCAGAGCTAACTAACTGCCGTGGAATGCTATGGTCTGACATGGTAAAGTATATGACGCCAAATGTAAGATTAGCGTGTAAAGGATGAATGAAAATGAAGGTAAGACCAGCGTGTAAAGGATGAATGAAATGCAAATGAATGTAAGATCAGCGTGTAAAGGATGAATAAAAATGAAGGTAAGATCAGCGTGTAAAGGATGAATGAAATGAAAATGAATGTAAGATCAGCGTGTAAAGGATGAATGAAAATGAATGTAAGATCAGCGTGTAAAGGATGAATGAAAAAGAAGGTAAGATCAGCGTGTAAAGGATGAATAAAATGAAGGTAAGATCAGCGTGTAAAGGATGAATGAAAACGAAGGTAAGATCAGCGTGTAAAGGATGAATGAAAATGAAGGTAAGATCAGCGTGTAAAGGATGAATGAAAATGAAGGTAAGATCAGCGTGAGAGGCATCGATCCTCCTCCAGAGGGCGCACCATCCTGCTTCTTCCTGTGCTGAATGACGGTGCCAGGTCCGTCCGAGTCCTGATTGGTCCACTTCCAGTCTTGCCCACGACGCACTCTGGTGCCCAGTGGTAACAGAACCCCCATGTTCACCTGGTCTGAAAAACACACAGCCCTGTTCACCTGGTCTGAAAAACACACAGCCCTGTTCACCTGGTCTGAAAAACACAGCCCTGTTCACCTGGTCTGAAAAACACACATCCCCCTGAAACATCATGGCAACACTTCACACTGATGCCCCGTGACATATCATGGCAACACTTCCCAGTCACTGAGACACATTCACCTCGTCTGAAAAACACACATCCCCCTGAAACATCATGGCAACACTTCACACTGATGCCCCGTGACATATCATGGCAACACTTCCCAGTCACTGAGACACATTCACCTCGTCTGAAAAACACACATCCCCCTGAAACATCATGGCAACACTTCACACTGATGCCCCGTGACATATCATGGCAACACTTCCCAGTCACTGAGACACATTCACCTCGTCTGAAAAACACACAGCCCTGTTCACCTGGTCTGAAAAACACACAGCCCCGTGACACTGACAACCATCTCCATGCATACATCATCATCGACCAAGACATGGACAACTCCCTCTTCCACCTCCCATTTCCGTGGTCACACCTCAAAGTCAATTGTGCATTCCTCTCACTTTTGTTGCTTCTCATCTGAATACATCATGCAGTCTGACATCAATTCTCTCACCCTGTCCCCCCTCTCTCTTTCTTCCCAAACCATGATAATGAAAAGAAGAAAGAAATGAAGAAGAAGAAAAAGAAGAATGATAAAAGTTATGATGAATCTTGATGGTGGTTCATTTATAAATATAGCCCAACGTGCTTACAATGATACCTTGCATGCACGCACGCACACACACACACACACACACACACCACACACACACACACACACACACACACACTGACCTCTGTCTTCAAAGACATCATCAAAATCGTTGGCTTTGGTGATGTCATGTTCAGGATCTTTTTGCTTCTTGCGGACCTCTTCCATGACATAATCCTGCACAGGGCACCCAGTGCTAGATAAGATAAGATAATGTTGCTTATAGTCCAGCCGACCGCAAAGGGCCACATCAGGGCTGTCACCACGTTAACATCAACTCACCAGTCATCAACAGGTAAGGTAATGTTGCTTATAGTCCAGCCGACCGCAAAGGGCCATATCAGGGCTGTCACCACGTTAAAATCAACTCACAAGTCATCATAGTCCAGCCGACCGCAAAGGGCCATATCAGGGCTGTCACCACGTTAAAATCAACTCACAAGTCATCATAGTCCAGCCGACCGCAAAGGGCCATATCAGGGCTGTCACCACGTTAAAATCAACTCACAAGTCTTTCATTCGCACAATTCTTTAAAATACATCGTCTAAAAACTCATCCAAAAGTTTGTTAAAAAAACAACTTTCCACTGTAAAACCTCAGATCCAATGAAAAATGTTAACCTCTTTACAGAACTCAAAGATCGTGTCAGGCGGAACATCTCTGAACAATGTTTTCTTGGAATCTGCTGTAAAATGTTTGTGTCTCACATCGTGCAAGTCCCAACACTCTAAAAGAAGATGTTTCATTGTGAGTGGCACATGACATGGAATGCACCATGGAGCTTCTTCACTCTTTAAAAGGTAGGAATGGGTAAAATATGAATAGCCGGTGTGCAGCCGGCACAGAACTGTTTCTTCTTTACGACCACCAGACGCAGATGAGAGGAACTCCTAAAGGTTTGGACGGATCTGAAAGAGTTTGTTATCCGTCTGTGTATTCTAGGCCTCCTGCCAGAGGTCTCTGACATAATCATTAATTTGGGGTTTCAGATCTGAGCAGGGGATAGGTGTGTTTGACAGTTTCTCTGTTGTGGTATTCTTGGCCAAACGATCAACCATTTCATTCCCTCCGATGCCAACATGACCAGAAATCCAAGCCAGAATAATGTTGTAACCCTCCACTTTCAACTTGGTCAAAAGTTCAAAGAAGTGTAAAAGTTCTGGATGCTGAAGGTTGCGGCCAGCTATGGCCTCCAAAGCTGACAGTGAATCTGACAGAACCAGAAAGTCCCTCTTCTTAGATTGTGAGATTATCCTCAGTGCCAGAACCAGAGCTGTAAGTTCAGCAGAGTAAGCAGAAGCATCTGAAGGAATATGTTCTAACAGTATTTGAGAAGGAGCACCAGGGCAATAGGCTGCACATGCCACTCCATCTTCAGATTTGGAACCGTCAGTGAAAATTTTCTGATAGGATGGGAATTTTGAACAGAGGTCAGCATACAATGCCTTGTATGCCAGAAAGCTGGTAGACTCTGCGAAAAGCTGCAAGATCAAAACGAATCTCTGGTGTGAAAAAGGTCCACGGAGGCTCATCTGGAAACTTGGAAAAATCGGACACAACTCCTAGGTCTAGACCTGCATTCTGCCCATGAGGCTGCATACGAAGATCAAATGGCTGAATACAGTTTGGGTTGTTTTCGAATTTACTTTGAAACTGAGGGTCAAAGATACAGTCATAGGCAGGGTTTTCTGGTTCCGAGAACAGTCTGATATAATAATTCAAAGACAGTTTCAGCCTGCGGTTGGACAGTGAGGGTTCACCTGCCTCTGCGTACAGGCTGTACACAGGGGTGGTGCAGAATGCTCCAAGACAGAGAAGAAGCAGAGAACAGGAAAACACCGATTCTGGCTCACCCGGTCTCACCCGGCCTTACCCGGTTTCGACCGGGCGACTCCAGAATCAGTGTTTTCCTGTTCTCTCCTAGTAAACCCTACAAACATACATACTGTGTAGGATTATCCGTTTTTAATACTAATTTACTAAACTTTTCAGATTTTAGTTTTTGCTTAATTCTGTGTTTTTCCTGATCATTTTCAATAACATCATTTTCACGCAAACATTCATCAAATGCATCTCTGTCTTTCATGTGAAATAAAACTACAGTCTTTAACTGTTCTCTAAAGTCTTTTAAAACCGAGTTATATTTTTGACATAAAATCCACACACTTATCCCAGCATGTCTTCCACTGAAAGCCAGTTTTGACAAAGTGTTTCTCTTTTTAACTATGTCTCTTTCTGCCGAACAGTCATCTATAATAAATAGTGTTTGCGTTCCTTTAAACGCTCTATAAAAGTATTCTAAACACTCACTCAGTTTATTGCTAGGATCAACTAAAAATATGTCATCGTCTGTCCATATAAACCTTCTAACATGATATGCTTTGTTCCATTCAAGCGTTGGACAGAAAATTACAATATAATCAAAATTATAGCGATAAACTGTTTGTAATAGGTCGAGGATAAATATTGTTTTTCCACAACCAGTCTGTCCACAAATTAGTGAACAATGAGGGGTTTTTATCATAAAGTTTAACTGCTCCATAGTTTTATAACATAATTTAATCTAATCCAGTTATTATTTTTATCATACTCTCCGTCAAAACTTGTTCAGTATAATAAAACCCTATGAGGCCTAAATGTGTAAGATTAATCCAATTCAGTTCTGTAAGATTGTTTCTATTTAAGTCAACATTGATTTTGTTGCTTGTTGTTATAACCTTAATATCCTCACCATTGTGAAGAACGACGATGATAACTTTAAGACGTTTAACGTCTAAGTTTTGCCAGCTAATATTAATTCCTTTTATAAGGACGTCACTGACGCCCACAACCCCATCCCTCTCCACATCTTTAAAGACAGAAATTTCAAATATCATTGTGAACGTGTCTCCTAATTTTCTGCTTGGAAAGAACTGTAATTTTGTAGAAGCTTCCTTTAAAACCGTTTCTCTTCTGTGGAGGATGTACTGTTTTTTTCCATACGGCGTTATTTCAATCTCTTTCCGACTATTGTCGTCCGGCATAAGACTTACATGTAAAGGGCCAGAGTTGAATGCTTTTCTGAAACTTTTTTGACGGCTAAAATATGTAAATGGGCTTATGAATTCAAATTTTATGTCCCATTCTAAATATGGTTCCAAGTGCCATTTGAGGTCAGGTTTTCGAACTATTTTATATTCATACTGGCCAACATTATTTGCTTCTAGATTGCGCAGTTGTTCTAGTTTAGGAAACTTTTTGCTGTCGCCAACCTCTTTGCGTTTATAATCACCATCTTTAGTGTACTCAAAACCATACAAAGCGCCTATCTCACCGTTCTGTTCAAAGTCCACAACGTCTGCAAGGTCTTTTAATTCTAAAGTTATAACACCTCACAGGCGCCAATGTAACTCCCGGTTCTTCTGGCCCCCGCGACATTTTTAGTACAGTTTATTATTTTATTTCCAAAACAATTTGCAGGTTATCACATTTCACGACTTTCCCTGTTTTGTCTGTGATCTTTATATTAAATGATCCAACCCTCCCACAAACTAATCTTTTAAACTGTAAATTAGGGAATTGTATAATTTCATAATCGCAATATGCAGCTTTCCCTGATGGAAGAGCTCTTAAAACAGTTGAGGCCTTCCATCATGTAAGTTTTTCATCAGTGCTTAGCTCGTCTAAATGAACATATAGTAATGAATGTAATGCAAGAATTGAGCGACTTTCCCCCTCATAAGTAGTTTTGTCTGGTGTAACTCTAAATCTATGATTGCTAGCTGCAAAGCCTAACATTTTAGCTAGCTCTTTATCAAAATAGTAACCTGCTTCTTCTTCAGGCTTGAATGTTAAAAATTGTTTTTAGATTTGCATTGTTAAGTTTGAGAGTAATGTCGAAGTTACTCATTGCTTCTTTTAGTGAGCAAAACCCGTAATAACCATCAGGTATTGTTAACTGGCTAACTTTGGCCCCTGTTTTGTCAACTTTTAGAATCTTATTATTCTTCTTTGATTCACTTATATTAAACCATACAACTTTGTAAAATATTTCATGAAGCACAACCATTCTGCTTCCGCAATTGTTATCAATAGCATGTTCTAAAAACGAAGGACGGTCTTGAGTTGTTATTGTTACAAACATTTTTTAAAACAAATTAAAAATGAGTGCATTCAAATATACTAATGCAAAATATTCTGTTGGGCCGCACTACAATCTTAAAAATATAAACAACTGATACTCTTGACATTTCTGTGACCCAGACTGACACCTTTCAAGTAAAGGTGAGTACGCCATTAAACAGATATCTTAACCCCCCTATTAAAAAAGACTACATCGCGAAAGTGTGGTTCAGTCATCCGATGCAGTTTTATCAGAACCAGTTAAACTTTGCTGTGTTTTGTGCATCAACTGGGTGTGGAGTGTCGTATGCTGATCATTTAAATCATCCTGATCCTTTGGTGAGGTCAGTGTACAGATTTCATTTCTATTACACCTTCAGACGTATTTTGACTGAACTGCAAGCGCCATTACCAAATGACAAACCGTTTAATCCATTCAGCAACCGAATAAACATGAAGGCTTTTGAAAGGATCTGTAACGAATTCAATATTAATGTTAAGACAGACTTTAGACAAAGTTGGATCTTAATCATGGCTTAGGCACCCCTTATTTTTGGGGCGTGCACAGAAAGTATAAGTATGACTGGAATCCTCCTTACACATCTTTCTCTTCAGGGACAACTGTTCACCTAGGGTCCATAGAGCAAGAGCATAAAACAGCATGGACAACATTTATCTTAGACTCTTCTAAGGGCCTAACTAGAGCAGGAATAGAACGAATAAACGACTCTATTCGTACTTACGTTTGGTGTTTGCTAGGTTCGCAAGCACAAACGAGATCGAGCATAACTGATCCTTCTACTGGCTTTGACGCACAAAAACAATACTTAGCAAATTTAGAGGATGCCATTAATTCTACAGTTGATTTGCCTTCAAGTATTAAAAGGTACCAAAATGTTTTACAATACGCAAGATCGAAAGTAGACTTTGCTGTTGGCACTGGTTTATATATGCTGCCTTCTGACCTCAGACTCCAGATAGGTACAATAATAAACTACAATAATGAAATCCTTGTGGCAGGCAATGAACAGAAGGTCGGGAAAAACGAAATAAATTCTGAGCCAGTAATATTGCAAGCAGTAAACAAACAAGTCGACCCCCCAAGAATAAGTCATCCAATCCCAGTGGCCCAAAGCCCGAAGGTCGTTGAAGAAGTCAAAAAAAAATAATGACCATGAATATGAAAAGACAGCACTTGTTTTTGGGTTAACTGGCCTAGGATTACTCCTTCTTTATTTTACTAAAGAGTAACCCAACTATTAAGAGAACTAATGCCCATAAGTGCTCAGCCATAAAGCCAACTACTTTGCTTGCAGTAGACAAAAGCCAGCTAACAATACCCCCTAATATACCAGGTAAAGCGTCCATGGCTTTACTGGCTAATTTTTTTAATAAGCCCGCAAGATGATCAAGCTTTTTTTACCATGATTTATCAGGCGGTGATGGAGGCGATGGCGATGGAGGCACTGGGATTTGACCGCCGCCGCCTGTAATAGCCATCACCAGTGTACTTATTGCAAATCCTAAGGCCGTTATAACGCTTGCTAATGTGACTCCTTGCTCTCTAAACAGCGTTCGTATTCGTTCTGCTAGTGTCGTGTCTTCATATAAAATTCTTTGGATAGTTCTCTTTTTCTGCTTACTTGAGTTCGTAATTGTTCTCGGTTAGTAGACAGCACTTCTAGTCTTGCCAATCTTTTTTGTTAAAGATTTTTTAGTCTTTGGGTTATCTTTCTTTAACACCAGGCCCTAAGTTGGCGTCATCAGTCTCAACGAGTTTTTCTTTTTCTCTTTTTATATGCTCATCTATTTCACCTAGTTTTTGCTAATTGTTTGTTAATTCGCCTCTAATGGTTCTCAAAGCATGATCAAGGGCCGTTTTTTTCTCGCATGGGTAGCGGGGGGTCGTGTATATTTTTTTAATGCTGTTTCTTCTGAAAAACGGGTTTTTCTGCTTGCATTACTTTGTCTGCTGTTTGACTTAAATCTTGAATTTCCATGTTTTGTTTTTGGCTATCTGTTGGGAGTTCTTGTTGTATGTTTTGAAGTTTAGCAACTGCCTCCCTATTTAATTCTGGTTTAGTAAAGCCAAGGCATTTCGTTCTTCCCCCCTAAGTCTTTGCCCAATTGTATTCATGCCTACAAACTTTGATGAGTATCGTTTATCTGTAAGCTGAACACGTTGTCCTTGCTTGTTTTTTACATACAAATGGTCATCTTTTACTTCAAAATCATCGGGGTATAAAGTTTCGGAGGTTCTAGTCCAAAAACTTTGGTATAATGATCGCCCTTACTTTCTGTTAATTCACGCCTTTGCTGCCCTTCTACAATTCATCCTGCAATGAGGGCCCCAGCGATGCCCGCTCCAAGGGGAATCACTCATGTCGTCTCCGGGAAATTAAAATCATAATCTTCATCTTCAATGCCTGCCATGTTTTTAAATAATTAACTTTTTATTTTGTTTTATAAAAAAAATGTTACATGCATATGGCTCGATTCTTGACCCCATAGAAGACTGAAAGAGCCCTTTGGCGTGAAGGGAAATAAACGGAATATTACGTTCCCAAAAATAATCCATCAAACTATTGATGCAGATCAAATTTTTACTTTTCAAATTTCCGACCTAGGAGCAGATGAAGTGAATTGTGCCAGGCTCTGCGCAACTTACTTTCAAAATAGAACTCGAATCAAAAACCCAGACCTAAACAGGACAGTTGCCCAGAATTTGGGGCGGGCAATCGTTAAAAAAATTTTCTATAAAACTTGGGGGGCAAAAAAATATTTTCTTTACACAATGCAGACATATTTTTAATCTTTTCTGATCTATGGGCAAACCCGCGAATGAAAGGGCTGATCTTGCGTTTCAAGGAATTGAAAATGATGATGGACTAAAAAAACAGAATAGGCGCTACAGTGATAAAGACAAAAAAAAGTAAGCAGCTGTAAGTTATGCGTATGGTAATCGCTTTTCCATACCCTTAGATTTTGAGTTTTTTAAAAGCGCATGCACCATACTTCAAGGAGCATTAAAAGACAGATTGTCATATGAACTAACTTTTAATGAATACAAAGTGTTTATCATATCATCAGACACCCAAGCAAAGTACAGCATTTCTGACATCTCGTTAGAGTTTTGACGTTTTTTAGCAACCCTAATTTAGCAAGGCTGATCGAGCAACAATATAAGTCAAATTAGCAATATAAATTTCGAAAGAGTGATTCATCATACAACATATCCTAGAAGCAAGGCCGACGCTATATGGAAATTTTAGTTTTAGTGTGCAGCAAGATCGCTTAAAGGTATTTTATTGCTGTGTGAAGAGAAGAACCATTCAAAAGAGGAAGTGAAAAGTTTATTAAAACCTAAAATAAACGAAAGTAAAAAATGTTCGATTGAGGGTAGTCCTAACCAAATCTACGCTAGCGGGGTTAAACCTTATCAACAATTTTTACGAAATAAGAAAAATTTTTTGGGGGTGGGAGGTGTAGAAGTCCTACAGTAACCTTTGTTAAAGATCTACACCTTCCAATGTTTGACTCGATGATTATTTACATCAAAAATACGGTTTATGGATTGACCTAAGGTCAACAGAGGATAATCAGTTGCATGGGAATGGAGAACGGTTAAAGACATAATAAACATTCAAATTGATAAAGAAAAGATGGCGATAAACCCCTTAATGCACATTTGTTTTTAATTATATGATGCGCAGCTGAAATTGAAGATAACAGATTAAAAGATATACAATACTAAATTATTTTTATTTTATAAAAAGCATGTCTGTTCAAGTTTATCCAAATGTGCCTACAGCACCGGAGTCGCCAAGAGAAGAGATAGCAAGCACCTCTGCTGCTATAGAAAGCCCTGACATAAAAACCTTCAGATTAACCAACATTACGCAAATGCAGCAAGTACTAGAGCAAGACCTTTCAAAATACAGCAAAACCAAACGAAGGTATTCTGCTGCCTTTAATGCTGTTACATATGTTAATACTGGAGCATCGACTATAAGCGCTCTATCAGCAGGAACGAGTGTAGGCCTCTTAGCAACAGGCGTAGGTGCACCGGCAGCTTTACCTCTAGGCGGGGCGTCTTTAGCTCTTGGCCTGTGTTCATTAGCTGTAGGTGCTGCTAGCAAAAAATTAAAAACTAAACTCCAAAAGCACACGGCCATGGTTCAACTAATAACAGCTAAACTTAGTTCCTTCAAGCTGATAATAAATAAAGCACTAGTTGACTCAAACATCACGGATGAAGAATTTAGCCGTTTACAGGCTGATTTTAATGACTATAAAAGACAAAAGTTTGATCTTCAAAGAAAGGCGAGGACAAGTTTTTCTCAACAGCTAGACACCTAACAGATAAAAAAGGAATGCTTAAAAAAAGTAAACGAAACATTAAACTCTGCTCTAAACAGCTCACATTAACAACCCCAAAGGGCGTTTTACTTTAGTTTATGAGTCTAAACACAAAAAGACCATCGATATTGATTAATTATTTTTTTGATTTAAATAAATATTTTGAGTTAGAAAAGAAACTCAGCATGGATAAAATATATGAAGGTCCAGACGAATTGTTTGAAGCAATGTTTAAGGAAGAGCGTTTATCAAGAGCACTAAATGATATTGATTTAGAAGTCATTAATCCAGCAAACGTACAGGCAAGTGTTGCTCATGCTATTTCTCAAGTTCCAGGTAAACTAACAATAGACCCGCCAGTTAAAGTAATGTTAGTTGTTTTAATCGACTATGTAACAATAAATGAAGAAAATCTAGAAGTCTGGGTCTCAACTAAACAACAGACTATTCTTTCTCATAATGACTTAACACCCGGTTGGGCAGACCAGCTGCTTACACAGTTTGATGTAGCCGCCGAAGAAGCTAAGATGAGAGGCTCTGGTTGGTCAGAGGGCGAAGTCCTAGAGATCAGATTAAAACAGGCTAAGTATGCGCCGATTGTAGGCAGGTCTTACATTCCACTACCTCCAGCATTAGTTGCAAAAAAGCAGTTCTAAACATAAAAAATACAGACGACAACAAATGTTTCATGTGGTGTGTTCTTGCAAGGCTGCATTACGTCCGCAAAAACGCAGAGAGAGTGTCTAACTATCGCCCTTACATCAATGATCTTAACTTTAGCGGAATATCCTTTCCTGTTAGCGCGGATTCCATTGATCAGTTTGAAGAACAAAACAAACCAATAACTGTTAATGTCTACACATGGGATGAAGAAACAAATCTACAGCCCATCAGAGTGTCCAAGAACAGCCCAACAATTGGCGAGCCAGACAAAAATCATGTTGACTTACTACTAATGTTTTCACCGCTACCACATTACACATTGATACGAACAATGAGTAGATTATTGGCTCATACTTCAAAAATTGGGCATAAACAAGAATTCTGTAGAAAATGTTTAACAAGAATGCCATCTGTTTCAAGCCGCGAGCGAACATAAGAAACATTGTATCGGCCCAGTTGACTGTAATACAGAACTAATTACGCCCCCAGAAGGCAGTAAAGTTAGTTTTAAGAACTGGAAACGGATGCAAAATTCCCCATATGTTGTTTACGCAGACTTCGAATCACTCATTGTTCCTTATGAGGGCCAGCGCCACAAAAACTTCGAAAAACAGTCTTAATGAGTAATCATCAGATTTGTTCATTTGCCTTCATTATTGTCAGGTCGGATGGCGCTCATTCAACACCAGAATTATACAGAGGACCAAATGCGGCTAGAAGATTTTTACAGCGCATGCAGCAAGTGCGTAATGACTGTTCTAATAATCTGAATTTATCTGAAATCATGATGACGCCTGAAGACCAACAACAGTATGACTCAGTCACACATTGTTGGATTTGTGGTTTAGAACTCAGTGAAGAAGCAACAAATCCGACAGTAAGAGACCATGATCACATTAGTGGAAAGTTCAGAGGAGCAGCACATAGTAAATGCAATCTTCAACTAAAGTTTGAAATGGAAGCTGCCCATCTTCTTTCACAACTTGCGAGGTTACGACTCTCATCTTATAATGAAAGCAGTAACCGACTCCTTCAGGGTGTCATGTATTGCACAGTCATCAGAAAAGTACATGTGTTTCACTTTAAATAACATGTCTTTTATGACTCTATGCAACACCTGATGGGTTCATTAGAGGCGCTGGCTATGTCCTTAAAGTCCTGCCCAATAACAGAAGAATATTTTGACCCAACTCTTGTTAGAAAGGGCGTTTACCCTTATGAGTACATGAACAGTTGGGAAAGGTTTGACGAAGACACACTTCCTCCTAAAGGCGCGTTCTTTTCTAGCCTTAGAGGAAAGGACATCAGCGATTCCGATTACCAGCATGCTCAAGATGCGTGGCAGAAGTTAGAGTGTAAAACAATGGGAGACTATCATGACTCCTACTTGATGGCAGATGTATGTTTGTTGGCGGACGTCTTTGAAAATTACAGAAAGACCTGCATGAAACATTATAGCCTGGATCCTGCGCATTATATTTCTGCGCCTGGGATGAGTTGGGACGCTTTCTTAAAGTTTACAGGAATACAGATTGATTTATTGTCTAACCTTCCAATGATTCAGATGATTGAAAACGGATTGCGTGGAGGAATTAGTATGGCGTCGCATCATTACTGTAAAGCAAACAACAAATACTTGGGCGACTATGATCCGAGTAAAAGGTCTAACTATCTCATGTATTTAGACGCAAACAATCTGTATGGTTGGGCTATGGCGCAATCGCTTCCATTACGCAACTTTAAAATGCACACAGGTACAAATAATATTCAAAGAGCATTAAAATGGTTGAGCAGTTTAACGCCTGATCAACAGCGTGGTTTCATTCTAGAAGTTGACTTAGAATATCCTCATGAACTCCATGACCTGCATAATGACTATCCTTTAGCAGCAGAAAGTCTAAAGATGAATCCAAGAGAGCCGCCTAAACTTGTGCCTAATCTTCGAGGCAAAAAAAATTATGTCTGCCATTACAGACTTCTACAATTTTATTTAAGACACGGTTTGAAGTTGACAGCTGTTCATCGTATAATTGCTTTTGATCAAGAACAGTTCATGAAACCATACATCATGAAGAACACTGATCTCAGAACTAAATCCACAGATGCTTCAGAAAAAGACTTTTTCAAGCTGATGAACAACAGCTGTTTTGGAAAGACTATGGAGAATCCGCACAAGCGTAAAGACGTCAGATTGGTCACCAGAGAGAATGAAGCAATTAAGCTGACTTCAAAACCTAATTATCAGGACTTCAGAAGATTTCATGATCAGCTTTTTGGCATAATAATGAAAAAAAAGAAAGTCAAATTGGACAAACCTGTATTTATTGGGTTTACTGTTTTAGAATTATCAAAGCTTTTGATGTTAGAATTTCTTTATGACTACTTTAAGCCCTTGTATCCCAAGTCCAGAGTACTTTACACAGATACAGATAGTTTTGTTATAGATATCCCTACTGAAGATATTTATAAAGACATGGAAATCGAAGTGGCTAAAGGGCATGCTGGATGGTATGACACGTCCGATTACCCTAAAGATTCGCCTTTACATTCAATTACTAACAAGAAGGTTTTAGGAAAGATGAAAGATGAATTATCTGGTAAGGTGATCAAGGAGTTTGTTGGTTTAAGATCGAAAATGTACAGTATTTCGAGCCAGGAGAAAACCATTAAGAAAGCAAAGGGAATATCTCGCAGTGTTGTGCAGTCAAACATATCACATGACAACTACAAAGAAGCATTGTTTGGCAATAAGACTTTTCATCATGACAACGTAAACTACGATCTAATCTACATGAAATCAACACAACGGTTGTAACAAAGAAGTCATTAGATAGAACAAACACTAAACGTGTGTTTGTTAATCCAGAGTTTTCATATGCAATAGGGCACTGGAGGACCGCATAAACAGGGGGGTTTATATTTTTCATCACCTTTATTATAAGATCAATCATAGCTTCATCCAATTCATTTAAATCTTTCTCATGTTTGCTTGATGCGTTCAAATTTTTTTTATTATTTCAAGATATTCTTTTTCCCAATTTGGGATTTTGAGTTGTAGGTGATCTGGATGGTTTAGCATGCATTGATTAATCCTTGCAAATGTTCCCCTAATAGCATTACACGCATCAAATGATTCCCGTATCATTTTCAAGGTCTCTTCCTTTATCATTCTTGTTTCGTTCTGTGCTTCATTCTGAGCTTCCATTTTAAACTCAAATATATTTACGTAAATCAGTTAAAGCGGAACTGTGTCTGGTGGGATTATCTGCAGTTCTTCCTTCACAAAAGATCTTTGAGGAGCTGGTTGTTTTGTTGTGTCAGTTTCTCGTAAATAATACACGGGCGGATTCATCTTTACAATTCTTTTTATTTCATATGGATCAACACTCCAAACTGGATCGGTTGCCCTGATGCGAGTGTCCCCTTCTGCTTCTCCCGGTAAATAAAGGTACCTTACTTTCAAACCAAACGGTAATAGTTTGCTGGGTGTACTGGAGTCTTCAGCAACATTTATTGTTTTTCTTTTGATTGCTTGTACTGGTTTTAGACGACCCTGGAGTCGATGCCCTTTAAATTCTTCATTATTCATTGCGCGCAAAACTGAGGGCAGTCTTCTAACCCATTCTGTGTTGCGAGAATTGTCAATCAGCTCTCTGTGATACTGGTAAGAAAAAAGTCTTTCGGCTAACTGTTTGTTAAAGTTTTCAACTAAAGCCTGTGATCTGTGAACTCCCGGAATGCCTCTTTTAATGGTAACTCTATGTTTTAACAATAATTGATTCACTTGGCCTTTAAATTCTTTTCCATCGTCGACTTGAATCATGCGAGGGTAAGTTAGCGGGCCTCGTTGGTATATCAGTTGTATGGCACAGCAACAGCAGAAGCACTCTTTTGTGTTAATGGTTCCGCATCTTTGTATCTTGAAGCCATGTCAATGACTGTGAGTGCGTACTTAAATCTTTTTCGTCTAATCGTATCAGAGGGTAAATATAGAAGGTCCATTTGATGGGTGTCGTTTGGAGTTGTATTGACAAAGTGTGGTCTCTGTATTCGTCTAGGCGCTGGTAAATAAATTTGCCAAATCGCTTGTTTAGATAACCATTCCTTTGCTGTTTGTTCACTAACCCCCGCTGCTTGGCTTAGCTTTTTGATTGCTGTTATTCCCTTCCAATATCCTTTTGGCGAATAATAGATTTTGTTTCATTTTTTATTCAGCCAATATTATGCGCAACAAAATACACAACGGTCATGCCAAAGATAACAAAGGCGATTTCTTGCATCTTTTGTTTTTCTGATGGATGTAAAAGTCGCTAAATTTTGGTGGGGGCAATGTCTGGATTGGTTTGCCCGTTACAAGATAATATTCTTTTATTGCTTGATCAACGTCTTTAAACGTGTAAGCTGCATGACCCTGTTTTTTCAGTGTGTTATTAATAAAATCTAACTGCTCAATTCTCTGCTTTTCATAGTGATCTTGTGCTGCGGCTAGTTGCTCCATAGCTTTGTTATGTCTTTTTCTCTCGCCGTCGTCCCGCAGTTTACTAAATGCGTAATTACTTCCGCTAAAAGCGAGCGCATTAACCACAGCGCCGCCTATCATCATTACGAGCGAAGCCATTTTTTATAAATGTATTTTTTTACATATTGATACTGTCAGGAATTATTCCTTGCTTAACTAAAAAATCTTTCGTAGCAAACGAAGCTGCAATAATAGCAATCAGTTTTGCTGAATCCTCAAAGCCTAGCTTGCCAAGATCTGCTGGTTTTAATTTTTAACAGGCTTTTACCAAGCATTGAGTATCCTACACTTAGCCCTCCAATAACGGCAGAATGGTATACAAGGTTGGCGACAGTTTTTTCGGCGCTCATTTTAAAAAATAAAATAATTATAATTAATAAAAAACATGAACAGCGATGATCTACTACAGCTACAGGGCAGCCAAAACCTTCCTGAACTTATGAATGACCAAGTTGATGACCAAGCTATTATGCCCAAAAAGGAAAGGCTGTATTCTTTGGCAGCATGTGGGAAAACAAAACAGTTCCTCGGAACTGAATTCAGCATGAACAGATTCAACAGATGTCGCCACAAGACATTATAAAGTATCACAACAGGTATGAAGCGCAGCTGGGTCGAGAATGGTAAAAGTGTAGGGCAAACGTTCTTAGTTTGTACACTAAACTAGTCAGTAGATTTGCCCCCATTGATTCTGACAAGATCTTACGTATGATTTAACGCAAGATCCAGTTTTAAACAAAGTCATTAGAGTCTCTTTAAGCTGTGATCTATATTACAGATTTGGAACATTGTTATCACCATTAATCATGGGATTAATTACTTTTAATCATATAGATTTTATTTCCCTTCAAAATGACCGAGCCGGAAAATCAGCAGAATCAGAAAACACTGAATCAGGTGGAGAAAGTAACCAAGCCAAAAAATCAGCAGAAAACACTGAACCAGGTGGAGACCAGTGAAAAGCATCCTCATCCTGGGCGTGTTAAAGCAGGAAGAAAATTAGCAGAGTGGAACAGACAAAAAAAATTAATGTTACAGAAATATAACTCATGATGAAAACATAACACCGCCAACGCCAGAACAAGTTGATTCAATGCCAGCTATAAAAACTCCATGTGATTCAAGACCTACAGCGCCAAAGCCTTCATGGAATATTAAACTTAAAACTGTTGCCATTTTTGGCGCCCTTGCTGCTGCTGGGGGCGGTTATTACTGTTATAAAATATATAAACAATGGCAACAAAAACCAAAGAAGTTAAAACAACCTGAACCACTAAATACAGAAAAAGACAACAGCACGCTAAAACCGCCAATAACAAAACATCATTTTGATCCATTTATAATGCAATAATATTTTAAAATTTTTTGATAAAACATGGCGGATTATTATTTGTTTAAAATGATGAAGTCAATAAATAAAGACATGGAGTCTATAAAAGACATTTCCATAGACCAGAATTGTAATCAATGCGGTTGCTTAGGATGTAAGAACTTCATTAAGATTTATGCTGACCGATCTCGCGCAGAGAACGCTGAGCAAGACATCCTTAGCGATGACGCGTTTTTTGAGGCGTGTGTGTACTATATTAGACATCTGCTGTTTAAGACAAAAACATAAATTGTATTGTTTTTTTTTTTTACAATTATAAGATAACTTGAATAAGAACTTGGTTGTACTTAGAGGATGACTTAGTTACAATCTTGAGGTGACTTGGGGGTGACTTGAAGATAACTTAAGTAAGAACTTAGAAGTGACTTGGGGTGACTTGAGAATGACTTGGGTAAGAACTTAGAAGTGACTTGAGTAAGAACTTGAGGATGACTTGAGGACGACTTGGGGACGACTTAAGTTAGAACTTAAGTTAAGAACTTAGAAGTGACTTGGGGTGACTTAAGTTAAGAACTTAGAAGTGACTTGGGGTGACTTAAGTTAAGAACTTAGAAGTGACTTGGGGTGACTTAAGTTAAGAACTTGAAGTGGCTTGAGTGTGTGCATGCGTGGGGTGGGGGTGCATGCGCGCACCTTTGATTATTTATAAGAAACAGATGTTCAGAATATAATATAGTTATTATCAGTAAAACAAACAAAACAACAACAATGACAGCAGCGACAACAACAACGATAACAGCATATATACAAACACGATCGCACACACACACACACAACACAATATCACAGGGGCATAAACCCTGGTGTGTGCAATCGTTTGGGTGCGTTAACTATACTAGTAAACAAACGCCTCTGCTGGGTCGCTTGGCTTAATGCCAAAGTTGCTCCTTCAAGAGCGGTTTTGGAGTGCGGCCAATGAACGTTTCTTCGCGACTCCAACTGAGTTTGGCAGCACAGTGTGTTCTCTGATCGAGTGGGAGAAGGTGGTTAAGTTTTTGTGTCTACAAATTGTTATAGAAAGTGTACAATTAGATGGAATCTGAGAGTTCCCAGGAGTCTGACTTACTTAGAGAAATAAAACTAGAGCAATCAACAGGACTTGGCCAAGAAATAGAAACAATTGTGATCAGTGATGATGAAGAAGACTTAACTATTGATTGGGAAGATGAAGCCACTGGTGAACCTATAGACGAATACAACAATAGAATTCAACAGCACCTTGACTATTATGCTGCTATTCAACAACATTGGAAAGAAGTGCAATCTGTTTTGAAGCAAAGAGGAATTAAAGAGGCGGAACGTTACAACAAAGAACATAAAAATCAGTTACCAAAGCAACCTGCTGCTGTCTTTCAGACAAGAAAGAAAAGAAAACGTGAAAAGTTTATACACTTATCAGGAAAAATCTGTTAGAAAAACTAAGATTTTCGAAGGTTGAAGACAGACTGTTAGTTGAAAACACACTGAATGCAATTCCAGAGTATGATGAAAACAAAACTGTTGAAGAAGTAGAAACAATCATCACCGCAAGTCAAACAATCCTTTAACTAAAGGAAAATCAAAATCTAAGAAGCTATCTAGCATATGGCAAGTGGTTAGAAAGGCTGTGTGAATTGAACAGAAGAAATTTTTGTAACTTTGTTGAATCCCACTTGCAGCATTCTCTCGGATGGATAAATAAACTGAGGAGAACTACACGTCTGTTTGGAAAGTACAAGCAACTTTCAAAACTAGCAATAACAATTTCAGAAGCCATCTCTCTAACCACCAAAATAAAATCTGCACTTCGAGAGAATCCCGCCATGAAGCCAGCTTGGAAGTAAAATAACCCTGCTCACGCTGAAGAATGGAAATAACAGGTAAGATTATCTTTTCTCTCAAATATTTATTTACCATTTCAACTCATCCGTTTGTTCACCAGTATAGTTAACGCACCCAAACGTGCGCACACACCAACAGAGAAAATAACAAGACACATACTGTCAACATAGACTGGAGGAAAACATGTCTTTACAAGATTAAGGAAGTGCGGGAAGTCTTTAGAAATTGAGCGCTATTTACAGTGTTGAAAGGAAGGGAGGTGTATGCCGCGGCAAAACTAGCCTTGCGTGAACATTCCTGGTACACGTCGCAAGCTCGCTATTATCTCCTCCCTTTACACGTTCTTACTGTGGGCACCAGCAATTAGGGGTGTAGCCCCCCGTCATTTACCTTTCTCATATTACCAGTGACAGAGACACACAGTTGGTAAACAAGAAGTGACGCAGACACTATTTATTATAGATGACTGTTCGGCAGACTTTAGAGAGCAGTTAAAGACTGTAGTTTTATTTCACATGAAAGACAGAGACGCATTTGATGACTGTATGCGTGAAAATGATGTTATTGAAAATGATCAGGAAAAACACAGAATTAAGCAAAAACTAAAATCTGAAAAGTTTAGTAAATTAGTATTAAAAACGGATAATCCTACACAGTATGTATGTTTGTAGGGTTTACTAGGAGAGAACAGGAAAACACCGATTCTGGAGTCGCCCGGTCGAAACCGGGTAAGGCCGGGTGAGACCGGGTGAGCCAGAATCGGTGTTTTCCTGTTCTCTGAAGCCCTTGATGGTGGATAGGGTCCAAAAGTTTTAGATAAGACGGTCTTGCAGAGCCGTACACAGCACAACCATAGTCCAGTTTGGAACGGACCAAGGCTCTGTAGAGGTGCAGCAGAGTTTCCTTATCAGCGCCCCAGTCAGTGTGCGCTACGACCCGCAGAATATTCAGAGCTTTCTGGCAAGAAGTTTTGAGATTTTTAATGTGGCTGAGAAAGTTGAGTTTTGGGTCAAATATAACTCCTAAGAATTTGGCCTCTTTGACAGCTGGAACGGGAGATTTCCCTATTTGAATTTCAGGATCTGAAAAAAACTGACGGAAATTATGGAAGTGAATGCAGTGTCTTTGTAGGAGAAAAAGTGAAGCCATTTTCATCTGCACACACACACACACACACACACACACACACACACACACACACACACACACACACACACACACACACACACACACACACACACACACACACACACATACACACACACACACACCACACACACACACATCATACACACACACACACACATCACACACACACACACCCACACACACACCACACACACACACACACACACACATCACACACACACGCACACACACATCACACACACACACACACACACACACACACACACACACACACACACACCACACATCACACACACACACACACACACACACACACACACACACACACCACACACACACACACACACACACATCACACACACACATACATACACACACACACACACACACACACACACACACAAACACACACACAAACACACACACACACACACACACACACACACACACACACACACATACAACTTCAGGCCCACTGTAACATGGTAGACCAGCCACTCACGCAACACGACCCGCTCTTCTCTGGTCATGGGCACTACATTGGGTCGCCACCCCAACCCCACCCCTGCCCTAACATAATAAATAATAATATCTATCATACCATCATCTGTCCACATACATTCTTCTGGCCATAGATTCAATATTGTCTATCTGTCCATATACATTCTTCTGGCCATAGATTCAATAATGTGTATCTGTCCATATACATTCTTCTGGCCATAGATTCAATATTGTCTATCTGTCCATATACATTCTTCTGGCCATAGATTCAATAATGTGTATCTGTCCATATACATTCTTCTGGCCATAGATTCAATAATGTGTATCTGTCCACATACATTCTTCTGGCCACAGATTCAATAATGTCTATCATACCATCATCTGTCCACATACATTCTTCTGGCCACAGATTCAATAATGTCTATCATACATCATCTGTCCACATACATTCTTCTGGCCATAGATTCAATAATGTCTATCTGTCCATATACATTCTTCTGGCCATATTCAATAATGTCTGTCCACATACATTCTTCTGGCCAAGATTCAATATGTCTATCATACATCATCTGTCCATATACATTCTTCTGGCCATAGATTCAATAATACTATCATACCTTTGATTATCTGTCCACATACACTATCACTCATTAACACTTCTTCCTTTTTTACAGTTTACCTTCCATCCTCTCCACCTCCCCCCCCCCCCCCCCCCCCCACCACCCTTCCCCCCCTCCCCCCCCCCCCCCCCCCCCCCCCCCCCCCCACACACTATTCCCTTTCCCTTCCTTCCACCCTCTCCCTCTCCCAGTGGCACTCTCCCTGCGCCAATCATTGTCATTCCTCGTCAACGGCTACTTCCAGCTGTGTCCTGCCTCAACCCTAGCAGTCCACAAAGAGCAACAAATACCCTGCTGTCTTGTGGCAACCCACAGAGCAGAAACTGCAGTGCTGTTGAGTCACTCCCAGGTGTTCAGTGGTTCCTGTGGAGTCACTCCAAGGTGTTCCGTGGTTCCTGTTGAGTCACTCCAAGGTGTTCAGTGGTTGCTGTTGAGTCACTCCAAGGTGTTCCGTGGTTCCTGTTGAGTCACTCCAAGGTGTTCCGTGGTTCCTGTTGAGTCACTCCAAGGTGTTCCGTGGTTCCTGTTGAGTCACTCCAAGGCGTTCAGCAGTTCCTGTTGAGTCACTCCAAGGTGTTCCATGGTTCCTGTTGAGTCACTCCAAGGTGTCATGCGGTTCCTGTTGAGTCACTCCAAAGTGTTCCGTGGTTCATGTTGAGTCACTCCAAGGCATTCAGTGGTTCATGTTGAGTCACTCCAAGGTGTTCAGTGGTTCATGTTGAGTCACTCCAAGGTGTTCCATGGTTCATGTTGAGTCACTCCAAGGTGTTCCATGGTTCATGTTGAGTCACTCCAAGGTGTTCAGTGGTTCCTGTGGAGTCACTCCAAGGTGTTCAGTGGTTCCTGTGGAGTCACTCCAAGGTGTTCAGTGGTTCCTGTGGAGTCACTCCCAGGTGTTCAGTGGTTCATGTTGAGTCACTCCAAGGTGTTCCATGGTTCCTGTGGAGTCACTCCAAGGTGTTCCATGGTTCCTGTTGAGTCACTCCAAGGCGTTCAGCAGTTCCTGTTGAGTCACTCCAAGGTGTTCAGTGGTTCCTGTGGAGTCACTCCAAGGTGTTCAGTGGTTCATGTTGAGTCACTCCAAGGTGTTCCATGGTTCCTGTGGAGTCACTCCAAGGTGTTCAGCAGTTCCTGTTGAGTCACTCCAAGGTGTTCAGTGGTTCATGTTGAGTCACTCCAAGGTGTTCCATGGTTCCTGTTGAGTCACTCCAAGGTGTTCAGCGGTTCCTGTGGAGTCACTTCAAGGTGTTCAGTGATTCCTGTCCTGTTCCACCTTAAGCAGGAGGCCACTTTACAGCCTCCCATGGACAACTGGCTTTGATGTAGAGCCAGGGTGACCAAACGTCCCCTTCTACAGGGAGCCAACATGTACATCAATCAGCATTCTCCATGAACTTGAGGACATCAATGCCTTGACATGAACTGACCAAATTCACAGACATGAAGAGGAAACTGGAGCCAAGGTCACCTCAACAGGAAGAAAGAAAACAGAGAAGAAAATGGTGAAAGAGTGCACTCACCAGGGTTTGAGTATGGTGAAGAAAACAGAGAAGAAAATGGTGAAAGAGTGCACTCACCAGGGTTTGAGTATGGTGAAGAAAACAGACCTTTGAGATATTTCACTGACATAACAAGACTGAAGATGATGAATGTGATAAATGGACTTCATTCTGGTCAGACCCTCTAAAACAGGCCCATGCTTCACACTTCCTTCCGTCTCATAGCCTACTGTTGATCAGACCTGGGAGATACACACCTGCAGTGATGCATCCTTCCGTCTCATAGCCTACTGTTGATCAGACCTGGGAGATACACACCTGCAGTGATGCATCCTTCCGTCTCATAGCCTACTGTTGATCAGACCTGGGAGATACACACCTGCAGTGATGCATCCTTCCGTCTCATAGCCTACTGTTGATCAGACCTGGGAGATACACACCTGCAGTGATGCATCCTTCCGTCTCATAGCCTACTGTTGATCAGACCTGGGAGATACACACCTGCAGTGATGCATCCTTCCGTCTCACAGCCTACTGTTGATCAGACCTGGGAGATACACACCTGCAGTGATGCATCCTTCCGTCTCATAGCCTACTGCTGATCAGACCTGGGAGATACACACCTGCAGTGATGCATCCTTCCGTCTCATAGCCTACTGTTGATCAGACCTGGGAGATACACACCTGCAGCCATGCATCCTTCCGTCTCACAGCCTACTGTTGAGTTGATCAGACCTGGGAAGATGAAAGCTGACTGCATGTTTCCAGTCTTCTCACTAGCGGTCATTGTGCATCCACAGAGAAGGTGAAAGTTGACTGCATGTTTCCAGTCTTCTCACTAGCGGTCATTGTGCATCCACAGAGAAGGTGAAAGTTGACTGCATGTTTCCAGTCTTCTCACTAGCGGTCATTGCATCCACAGAGAAGGTGAAAGTTGACTGCATGTTTCCAGTCTTCTCACTAGCGGTCATTGCATCCTTATGGGTAGGAGCAGAACGGCCTCAAGGCCCCCACCCTGTGACCCTGTGACAATAACCTCTGCACCATAGCCACTGCTCTCTTCCTGACCTCTAACATCACGGGGTCATGTGACCCCAGCCAAGCCTGATGGGAAGGTCCAGTGTCACAGGCCTGGACCGTGCCATTCTTACCTTCTCCGCGTCATTCAAGGTCCCGGCTAGGGCATTGACGATGGAGCGGATCTGCTGTTCTGTTTCGTAGAGGTCAGTGTGATTGCACACCATTTTGTACACACAGCCGATGGTCTCCTGGTGAGACAGAGAGTGGATGATATCATATCACACACACACACACACACACACACACACACACACACACACACACACACACACACCATTTTGTACACACAGCCGATGGTCTCCTGGTGAGACAGAGAGTGGATGATATCATATCACTCACACACACACACACACTCACACACACACACACACACACCATTTTGTACACACAGCCAATGGTCTCCTGGTGAGACAAAGTGGATGATATCATATCACTCACACACACACACACACACACACACACACACACACACACACACACACATCATCATCATCATCAGCCATCAAGTTGTTGACCACCACATCTCATGATGTCCTGCTATGAGCTCTGAGAATTCCATTGCAACTTTTGGGAAAAAAATTTCTTTGTCCCTGATTTTCTTCCCAGAAAAAAAGTTTCTTTTTCTTTGATTTGCAGTTAATTTTCACTGAAATCTGTGAATTCACCAAGATGTAGAATCTCTACTTTCAGCATGTCTTCCAGAACATTGGCTGAATTCATTCTCTCAAAATTAAGAATGGAAAAGGAAAGGGGACATAATGAAATGGATTTTGCACTTGATAAGTTGTATGGATATGGAAAAGGGAGAGGTGAGGAAAAGTGAAGAGTGGGGGTAGGAAGGGAGGTACGCAGATGGATGTATGCATGCTATTTTCTGTGGGTGTAGACTTGCATTCAAAATAATTAGTAAGTTTTATGAGATGTTATTTCCATAACCTGCCTTACCCCCCATGTCTGTAGCACTGTACCGCTAAGCACAACGTGGTCTTCTGTCCTCCACTTACCTGCATTTTGTAATATCTGCACAGTTCGTCCACGTTGTCCTTCTCCACCACCTTGCCACCGCTGAGAGCAGCCAGCGACTCCATGAAGGGCTGACAACACAGACAGCACACAGATGATTGGTGTGGTACCACTAGTGCATGTCAATCAATACAGACTGACAACACAACAGACAGCACACAGATGATTGGTGTGGTACCACTAGTGCATGTCAATCAAAACAGACTGACAACACAACAGACAGCACACAGATGATTGGTGTGGTATCACTAGTGCATGTCAATCAATACAGACTGACAACACAACAGACAGCACACAGATGATTGGTGTGGTATGACTCGTGCATGTCAATCAATACAGACGGAAAACAGACAGCACACAGATGATTGGTGTGGTACCACTAGTGCATGTCAATCAATACAGACTGACAACACAGACAGCACACAGATGATTGGTGTGGTACCACTAGTGCATGTCAATCAATACAGACTGACAACACAACAGACAGCACACAGATGATTGGTGTGGTATCACTAGTGCATGTCAATCAATACAGACTGACAACACAACAGACAGCACACAGATGATTGGTGTGGTATGACTAGTGCATGTCAATCAATACAGACTGACAACAGATAGCACAGAGATGACTGGTGTGGTACGACAAGTGCATGTCAATCAATACAGACTGACAACACAACAGACAGCACAGACATTATTGGTGTGGTATGACTAGTGCATGTCAATCAATACAGACAGACAACAGATAGCACAGAGATGATTGGTGTGGTATGACTAGCGCATGTCAATCAATACAGACTGACAACACAACAGACAGCACAGACATTATTGGTGTGGTACAACTAGTGCATGTCAATCAATACAGACTGACAACAGACAGCACAGAGATATTGGTGTGGTACGACTAGTGCATGTCAATCAATACAGACAGACAACAGACAGCACAGAGATGATTGGTGTGGTATGACTAGCGCATGTCAATCAATACAGACTGACAACACAACAGACAGCACAGACATTATTGGTGTGGTACGACTAGTGCATGTCAATCAATACAGACAGACAACACAACATGTCACTCACCCAATAGTGTTGTTGTATGAGCAGAGATGGACGAACATGTCACTCACCCAATAGTGTTGTATGAGCAGAGATGAACGAACATGTCACTCACCCAATAGTGTTGTTGTATGAGCAGAGATGGACGAACATGTCACTCACCCAATAGTGTTGTATGAGCAGAGATGAACGAACATGTCACTCACCCAATAGTGTTGTTGTATGAGCAGAGATGGACGAACATGTCACTCACCCAATAGTGTTGTATGAGCAGAGATGGACGAACTGTCACTCACCCAATAGTGTTGTATGAGCAGAGATGAACGAACATGTCACTCACCCAATAGTGTTGTTGTATGAGCAGAGATGGACGAACATGTCACTCACCCAGTAGTGTTGTTGTATGAGCAGAGATGGACGAACATGTCACTCACCCAATAGTGTTGTTGTATGAGCAGAGATGAACGAACATGTCACTCACCCAATAGTGTTGTTGTATGAGCAGAGATTGACGAACATGTCACTCACCAAATCACTATTGTTATATGAGCAGAGATGGACGAACATGTTACTCACCAAATCACTGTTGTTGCCGATGGGCACCCAGAAGATAGGAGATGGGGTAGTCTTGTGTTTCTTTGATGCGAATTCCGAAATCAGCTGTACAAGGGAATATTTCACCTGCAACAATCTTTCCTAATTAAAAGCAGATATACAACTTGTTTTACATGGAAATGGAAAAAAAAACAATGAAAACAGATGAAGCCTTTGACTATATGATTTTGTTTCCTTACTTACCAATTCATAATGTACAATGAATATGATCAATGCAAGTAAAAAGCACTGTCTGGATGAGTTCAGAAATAATGATAAAGTTGAAAGATTTCCCTGAATCTCATCAAAACATGACTAAAAATACCTTGCCTGTCTATGAACACAACTTTGCCACTGTCTCTGCCATTATAGCTGCTTAAAGGTCTACTTTAGAGGTTTTCGATAATTGGTCAGCTTATGCAGAAATATGAAATGTTTGATAAATTGGTAAAATAAACATCCGATTCGCTCCCGATCACACGAAATCGATCCGCGAAAGTGGGCATTTTCACCTGTAATCAAGAAAACGGGAGGTAATCAACTAAATCTTGGCATGGCTTAACTGCTCTTGGATGTGACGTCACATGATGGACAGCGACGGCGACAGAAAGCGATTCTGATGGTTCTTGCGCATCTCGCTCGGTATTTAATTTATCATGTAAAAGCAGTGACTATGATTGCGACAGCCAATGTGACTCTGGGGATGTTTCTGCAAGGCCTGTACCTTATCAGTTTGAACGCTAAGTTCTTTTTACCACGTCAGTTCAGTTCCAGCTGGACGCCCGAACACAGCATTCCGAAGGCGTACGGACTTTACCGAAGTCTCGAAGGAGGCTACTGACTGACTTCTTGATGCGATCACGCGTGGACGGCAAGCGGAGATTCTCCTTCTTCAAGCCTTAACGTGTTCATTCAATTTAACAAGTGTGATCTGTCCATAGATAAGAACAGAATAAACGTGCGACTATCGTACTCATCTGTACGAGCTTACCACTCCGCCTTCAAAGTATACGCGCACAATGCAGACGAAGTTTTTGATCCACTCGAACGCGCTCGGCAATTGTCGGAATAGCTCGTTTCGCGGTCCAGCTGGAACTGACGTGGTAGAAAGAACTTTAGCTGCCCGGCATGGTTGCACGAACCGAATCCACTTCTTTCGAGTATCTGGATCAGATGGAAATGTGTGCAAAGAATATCCGTCTCTTGCTGAGCGGCTGCACTCGCCTACAGCACAATATCTGCCACCCCCTCGTGACTTTTTAGGCTGTAGGGGTTCGCAACTCGTGTTGATTTCACTTGGTGTTGGCTTGTTGTGTAGGTCGCGGCTGACGGCCAGTCCATCAAGTGACGTCATGGTTTTCGGTCTACCGTGATGGGTTTGAACAGGTGTGCAAAAGTCGTTTTTTATCTATTAAATTCTTTCGGCGATTTTATTTAAAAAATGAATACCATACCGTAGTTATATGACATGTAGACCTGCTTTTAACAAATTATCAAAAATCTCTAAAGTAGACCTTTAACACAGAACAAGGAAAATAAACATGACAAGGTTTTTGCTTATCTGCTTTGTTTTTCCATCTTGTGATACAGTCATCTTTTCTCTTTTTTTTTCCCCCAGAAAAAGCAAAAAGCAATCAGATATGGTAAAAACAATTCACTGACATTGCTGATGGTGAAAACAATGGCAGTTTGCCTGTACCTCATTGACATTGCTGAGGGTGAAAACAATGGCAGTTTGCCTGTACCTCACTGACATTGCTGAGGGTGAAAACAATGGCAGTTTGCCTGTACCTCACTGACATTGCTGATGGTGAAAACAATGGCAGTTTGCCTGTACCTCACTGACATTGCTGACGGTGAAAACAATGGCAGTTTGCCTGTACCTCATTGACATTGCTGAGGGTGAAAACAATGGCAATTTGCCTGTACCTCACTGACACTGCTGATGGTGAAAACAATGGCAGTTTGCCTGTGCCTCACCGACATTGCTGAGGGTGAAAACAATGGCAGTTTGCCTGTACCTCACTGACATTGCTGAGGGTGAAAACAATGGCAGTTTGCCTGTACCTCACTGACATTGCTGAGGGTGAAAACAATGGCAGTTTGCCTGTACCTCACTGACATTGCTGAGGGTGAAAACAATGGCAGTTTGCCTGTACCTCACTGACATTGCTGAGGGTGAAAACAATGGCAGTTTGCCTGTACCTCACTGACATTGCTGAGGGTGAAAACAATGGCAGTTTGCCTGTACCTCACTGACATTGCTGAGGGTGAAAACAATGACAGTTTGCCTGTACCTCACTGACATTGCTGAGGGTGAAAACAATGGCAGTTTGCCTGTACCTCACTGACATTGCTGAGGGTGAAAACAATGGCAGTTTGCCTGTACCTCACCGACATTGCTGATGGTGAAAACAATGGCAGCTTGCCTGTACCTCACTGACGTTGCTCTGCACGTCAGAGCCAAATTCTGAGGCTTCGTCGGTGGCTCGCCCATCCGTGAAGAAAACGATGCGAGGTCGTAAGCGATGACAGCCAGCCACATTGACTACTCCACCTGCGACACATATCCCACATGGCACACATAGACACATGGTACACATAGACACATGGTACACATAGACAGTGGTGAGTATGGATACACACAGTTACTGTGGTACACATAAGACAGGGGTGAGTACAGATACACACAGTTACTGTGGTACACACAGACAGGGGTGAGTACAGATACACACAGTTACTGTGGTACACATAGACAGTGGTGAGTATGGATACACACAGTTACTGTGGTACACATAAGACAGGGCGAGTACAGATACACACAGTTACTGTGGTACACACAGACAGGGGTGAGTACAGATACACACAGTTACTGTGGTACACATAGACAGGGGTGAGTACAGACACACACAGTTACTGTGGCACACATAGACAGGGAGGAGTACAGATACACACAGTTACTGTGGTACACATAGACAGGGGTGAGTATAGATACACACGGTTACTGTGGTACACATACAGGGGTGACAGGAGTTTTTCCCTTGCTAATCCCTGAATACCCGGGGTTTGTATTGGGTAGGAAAAAAATTATCACAATTATAGATGAGCAGAAAGACACTTGAAATTTGGTGAGTGGATACAATGCATATTAGTCTATATGTGAACAAAAAATAAAGTAACTTACTAACCATCTTGGTGGTGAAAACTGTCTCAAAATTGTCCCTATTTTTTAGCACTTTCGCACCTATCAGAAATACATATACAAATTGTTCCTTAGCAGCTCAGAAATGTTCTACATCAAATTCTACACAGCTGGAGTCACTGAAGACACAGAAGATACAACATGGAATCAAAAGC